>JAANSQ010000012.1:0-91348 GCA_036850885.1 Lepidocyrtinus dapeste
AATCGGAGTCATCAAAGTTTGTGCCACCTTTCCGACTTCTTTAAGTGCCTGGGACTGTACATGTTGACACATATTATTTACATTTCCAAAGCATGAAAGAAGAAAGGTATTGATTATGATAATGGCAACCCTGCACCATGAAAGATGAGACGTTTCACAAGAATTTACAAGTTTTGTGTTTGAAGAAGCGTATGAGATGAAAATGCTCGTACATTTGATGATATTTAAGTATTTACATTGGAAGTTGATTATGCTTGTCAATGGAACTGCAAGAACCCTGACCGATATAAATGCCAAGACTGGGGTTTTGATATGGATAGCCTCGGCAAATTTCCCTGTACAAAAATTAAATTTAACACGTATATCAGTTATTCTTATTATCATTAATTAAATGTCATCATGATCATACCTTGCACTTCGTGCTCGAAGAATATACAGAACAATCAGAATTAATAAAACGCCCAGTGCTGGAAATGCAGAGAGAAATAGAGCTTCTTTCCAGTCCCTCGGTTTCTCCGGTTGTTCTTCAAGGTCTTCCTCCTCGTCATCATCATCTTTTGCGGTGGTGGTGCAAGGAGGTAAAGTAGTAGAAGAAGTATGGTTACTTTTATTTCCTTGATTGAAGTGCAAATTACCCCTGGATTCCTCTTTAGTATTGTAATACGATGGTCCCTTTGAATTTCCATAAACTCCAGCGTTGGGCTGACCTGGACGAGAATCATGCTTACCCACTTCAATCTTTCTCGATACGAGCTTCAAACCCGTAAGAATACTATTGATTTGAGCACACTCGTACGAACCGCAAAATTTGATAGGGAATGGAATTGGATTGCCGGACGCTGCACACCCCCACGGTGACCTATTCAGCTCGATTTTATATTGTTGTACTATGACCTCACAACGTCCACCTGAATTCATAAAAATGCAGTTTAATTAAGTAGCTACATTATAAATTAAACTCTAAAATCATTATTTCTTACTTTTTGAAATTAAAATTGCCAGTTGGACATATTTCCCTTCACGTTCCCCAACGCAAGCCACATTGTCCCGAGATAAGTGGTAGTTGGTTATCGTATCAGTAAACTCTACTGAATGCGGATGTAGGGTGAAGTTATGCCAAAAATACACATTCATCTTCTTTGCAAGGTCTTCATCATGCGCAAAATCATGACGGTTCGGATCTGTCGCATCGTGATTCACAGAACGTCTTCGTATACCTATTTCATTCTTGCATACCCTGTTATTGTTACCCTTCGCTTTGTTCATATTTCTTGAGTTGCTGTTGCTACTTAAACCTCCACCTCCCATTTGGCCCCCTTCGAATAAATCGTGAGTAATCTTTACAATGTGAGTGCACGTGTTAGCGTGCCGAAAGTCCCAAGGATTCTCTGTAACATGGACGCCAGTGACTACCGCCGTTTCAATCCCATTTAAGATAAAGTCACAGGAAGTAGTGGAGGGATCTTTGATTAGCATTGAGGAGGTATAGCTCCCCCCATTTGTACCTGACGAACTTCTTCCACCTTGAGTAGAGTATGTTCGTTGATTATTGTAACTATTGCTGTTTAGCTGGATGTTAGTATCAGGTGCGAAATTCAAAGAACTCCTGGGATCCTTAGGAGAGCCAAATCGTGGGTCTGGACAAAGTTGATCAAATCTGAAAAAGCCTAGAAAAGATATTGTAGTAAAATATTTACTTGAAAATGGATAGTTTGAAAGCTTTTTCTTTTTGTACTTGAGCATGAAGCGGACGCTGACACTGTAGCCCATTCCACGAAAGTGACGAAAAGAATATTCGTAAAAATTGACAAGCTCAAGAGGTTATGCTTCCGCATGATATTTGTTCTACTTTTCCACAGTCTTTCTTCTAATTCGTTTTAAGTATAAAGACAACAGAGACAACTTTCATGAACACTGTAAAAGCTATTCTTATGCTAATCCTTGAGTGTTTCTTTGTGAATTTTTGTAAGTGAAAAGTTTTGCTCTAGTCTAGGAGGGCAACAGGTTCTCCGTAACTAGCTTACAAAACACAGGGAAAGTGTGTAAGTGCAAAGAACCATTACTCTTGAACAGCTTGATGTTGTGCAATCGATATGTTTACATTTTGTGCAGTCTCGGCAATTACTTGATGAAATATGCAGTCCTCGTAATCCTCAACTAAAGATAGAAATCTTGAGATTTTGTCCATATTGGGGACTTTCTCTTTTAAAAGGATTCATCTTCTTTCCATACAGTTCGGTGCTTGTCGCTTCTATCCGAGCGTATGTATATCATCACTTAAAGTCCACCTTAAAAACAAATATGTATATACTTATCATAAGTGTTCTACCTACCTAAGTGCTTTCCAGTTGAGCCTTGTGCCCAAAATCATACCGACACCCTTGCGTGGGTGAGCATAAAGGGAACAATGGAAAATTTGTGTACATCATTCTCTCCGGATATTTTCAAATAGGTATATAGTATATGTGCTTTCTCTTTTCCGAGAAACAACCCGAGTCAGTGCCTTGAACTAAATTGTACACAGAAAGAGCCACTGATGAGATGACTTCCGTTCACTTTCACCAGCGAAAGCTTTCTCTTGAGGATTACAATGACCTACTTGTTCCTTCACAACATTTCTGTTAGTCTAACCAGGGAAATATCGCAAAAACAAACTTTCTCTTTGCTTTTAATGTAATATGAATGTTTGCACGGAAGAGAAAATACATAGGTAGCTCTACCACTTACCGTAAATGCCATACTTTTAGGTATAGATAAATATTATGGAAAATGTTTGTGCTCAATAAACTCGTCAAGAATTACTATATGTAATTTTTTAGCACGTGCCTGTTCCAAAATAATGTGAACAGTACGAAAAATAAATGGTTTAGTAAATCAAGTTGGGGAAAATATCCGATAAAAGTTAAGAGTAATAATAACTGTTTACGATAATATCTTTATTTTACTTGGCTTTGCGATGCATCTCAAATATCAGGAAGAAAAAGACAGCTAAGCCAGTTAGCCCTTTTTCTACTTATGAATTCTATGAGTAATTGTGCGGATCAAGTGCAAAACTAAAGTATTTGACAATAGCATATTTTACAAAATGCTTAAATGCTAAATAAAACCGTCAACATGTTAGCGCTTGACTCTTGAGGCAATGATGAGATTGGAATTTCTATGAGAAATGTTAACAGCGAGAATCAGTGTTTGTAGTCACGAATTTTGCTAGCCAGTCGTAATGAGTTTATCGTAATATCCATTTCGGCAAGTGCCAATATAAAAGGGCGCGCTTCCTTTCAAAGACCAATCTTGTTCTAGTCCTTCCACCTTGAACTAAAAAATAATTAATGCCAATTAGAATATTACCCTGAAGAGTTACTGTACGACAAACCCACCTTTGGGTGTAATTAATAAATTGGGGCAATATGCGAACCATGTTTTTTTACCTGCAAAGTGTAGGAAACGCTGTAGCCTGGATGATTATTGGCACTGGAGAATGATGGGACCTGCCCTTTTGGAATTATTAAAGCTCCGCGCCAAACCACCTCAACACCGTTGCTACAAGCATTTCCAGTGGAAAACCCAACATGATATACTTCCGCCCGTTCACATCTTACGACTGTGCTAGTCACCTTCTTCCAGCAATTCTCCAAGATGCTGTAGGTCACCTTCTGTGCAATTAGGACCTTCATGTGTAGTGACTTTTTCAATGGATTCTTCACGGTCAGCACGAAATGAACAGCTTCTTCCGACAGGAAGCCTAATGACTCTACTTGAAATGTTGCCGAAACTCCGTGGGAAGTATCTCCCGGCTGGAATGGTAATGGTCTTTCAATTACGACTCCCTTGGCTGTTTCTTCAACGTTATTTGATAAATTATAGTAGCCTTTAAAGTCCAAAGTCTCATCTGCGATTTGTGCGTATCTCAAATCCTGGGAGCAAAGGTGGGCGCTTAGTTTATAAACTAAACTACCCACCGTGTTGTTAAAAGGACATGCAAACGATCTATCTCCAGGAATTTCCAAAGTGAACGGAAATACGGTAGCATCCACTACCGAATTAATGTCCGGAATCAAGGCATAAATTTCTACAGAGGCATATAGCAAATACGGGTTAATTTAATGAATCTTTAAGTTTTATTCCGATTTGAACCACTACCTTTCGAATTTGTTAATGTCTCAACAGCATCACAATGCACAGCCGAGCCATTTGAGCTTCGTTTTTGATTGTTTGAGTTGTTATTGTGTGCATTATTGACCTCAGTCTGGAGGATACTGAACCTTTTGGTGACCAGTTCCCCATTTTTCTCCAAAAATAATGTGCACTGAGAATCCAACTGAACTCGCAAACCTAAATAGAAGTGGTTAGTTTAGCTCCACAAAAACGAATAAGAGATTTAATCTACTTCAATTCCAATTCTTCTTACCCGTAAATGTTACCAAGCTTTTACTATGGATGACGACTTTCCCTTGGAGCTTTCTCCCAGGTCTGAGTGTCTTATCAGGAAGAATTATAGATGCGCTGAATCCATTACTCCAAAAGCTTCTCACTTTCCGTAGGCTTCTCCCATTAGCCGTTTTTTCCAGTTGGATGGGTCTACTTATCAGGGGCCACTTTTCTATCCGCATTTTTCTATCATACTTGTGATACCCTTTCTGCCTTAATTATTCTTGTAGCTTAAATAAAACTACAATTGGTTTAGGAGGGAAAACGAGCAATAATTTATTTCTGGAAAAGATCCAGATCAAATTAAGGTGCAAAGAATACGTGCAAGTGTGAGCAACTGCACCTTGTTGACATGTTCTAGAACGGAAATAAATAGATTAGACCCAATACCGACGGATTTACGCCTTTCCTTTTCTCTTTTAAAAGGACTCACTCCTCCAGTGTCACAGGCTACGAAGAGAATGAAAAGGAATGAAAGGATGTTATATAGTCTTATAGCTTCAGGCTTTACTAAATAAGACGGAGAAAAGATTTTTTTAGAAAACAAGCATAAAGGAACGTTTTCTCTCTGCTTTTACTCTACAGAGTAAACAAGAGCCGAAGTTCGAGCGAAAGGAAGCGAGCAACTTGTTCCAAATGTTCACTAGCCTGATCTGATGCTTCTAATTGTACTTCCACCGCACGACTAACTCAAAGACAGAAATGTAATTTGCCCAAAAATAGAGTCTATAAATGTACCCGTGAAATAATTTCTTCCAAATTCCATAATCCCAACCGCGGAGCCATAAAAACTAAACTCCTAAACTAAAATACGTGATGAAGGAATAATCATTTCTGCAAAAGAACTCAAGACAAGATATACGACTCGAGCTAAGACGTGGAAGCATTTTTTTTAAAATTTTTATGATAGCGTTCTATAAGTTCTTGTAACGACTAACGAGACACATATATGCCTATGACAGTCCATACATAATGTATAGGCCAATGCATATAATGTAATGTATGTACTTGAACTGTTTTATAAGTATAGTTTACAATATACATACACATTACACAAACGATAGAGTAAGAACAAGGTTAGCGAAAATAGAAACAAGAAAATGGAAAATTCTTAACCGGAAAATCAATAGACTTGTAGTGGTTTTCTAGATTAGATTGGAGCGTGCTATTACTTATTCAAATCTCTATTTCTGTTTCATGCTGCCGTTTTAGCTTTTACATGGCAATTACACCACCTATTTATGATTTAGAAATACACACGGGTTAGTCTTGCCTCTTGAATTATGGACGAACTATCATCATTTAAAATTCCAAAACCTACTGTATTATTTAGTAGACTCTTTTGCTTGATTTAGAATTATTGTAGTAGGTAAAGTCATTGGATTTGTATGAAGTGCACGGTCAAGCTAAAATACTACGGATTTAATATGCGGCGACTTTTTAAACATCAGTAAAACATGAAAACAAAAAATTACCCTTGCTCTAAACCTTCCAATTGCTTTCCCGAGTCACATTGAAAACAAAGCAAGGTCAATTGCTTCGCCTTGAGCAATGCGTTTTAAGTTTTTATGGTCTGCAAATTTGGGATATGACGGAAAGCGACGGAGGGAGTCAAGCAATTATCGCTTTATCTTAAGATTATAAAGGCAATCAACAGGTAATGAACGGAAAAGTACGGAAAACATAAAGAATGTCAATGTCAGTCAACTAGTTTTAATCGTGAGTAGTGGTCACATTAGCAGACCGCAAAAATGTAATTTAAAATATTTTTAGAAACCAGATAACACTGCGATTGTAGATGGTAAATTAGATAATTGGTGAATTTATTTGATATCTGCAGGCTTAGTACAATATAATAGCTACAGGAAAAATACAATAGCTATTAAAAACACCGCGTTGGCTTTTCTTTTTTAGTAGCAGTGGAATAGCGGAAAGTCTTAGGTCTTAGATTTTTCGACTGCTGTAAAATTTATACATATTAAAAACTTCAACATACCTTTGCATTGCCGACTTTCATCGTAACTACTTTACAAACTATATACTAACCATCTTAACACAAACATTTCCAAGTTCTATTCATTTCCTTTTACACGATTTGTCCCCGGTGACCAGAATTTTAATTTAATTCAGTTTATATTAAATTAAATATGTATGGAAATTATTTATGCAATATATTTATTCCTTGTCTGAATCAGAATCCGAACTACTGCTACTGGTACTATCGCTATCACTGCTACTGCTGGAACTTGAGTCTTCTGATCTTGAGTATGTTTCAAGGCTACGGCTTAAAGCACTAACATTGGCCGCCAAGTTTTGGCTTAACGTGACAGACTGAAGGGCAAGCGTCGAACATAGTTGAGCTCGTACGTTAGTGATATCTCGAAGTTTCTCTAACTCCAAAATTGCGTCTCTGTGTAAAATTCGACCATGATAAACAGCTGCTATGAGAATAAACTGGGGCATTTTCCTCAGAGCTTTTATGAGCTTGGGTATGTCGTCGTTGGCACAGTATCCTATTGCTGTGGTAGTTTTCGAAAGGGGAATTAGAGGAGCCCATCTTGTGCCTTCCAGGGCCAATCGTGTAACTGCGTAACTTAATCTTTCTTCAATTCTCATGTCAAATTTCATGTCAAACAAAGCCCCGCGGATCTATAAATGGAAATTCATATATTAATTTATAAGTTACTGAACATAAGTAGGCTAGCTTAATTTGAATTAATTAATTAAACTTCTTAAATGAAATTAAAAAATTGATTACTTCAATGAGTTCATGTTGAGTGTAATTATTGAAGTGAAAGAGGCAAGTCATAGGGTGGGATTTTAAGTCTCTTCTCAATTTCCCTGCCAAAAACACAGCAAACGGGTTTTCCTATAAAGAAATGGCCAAATCAACAAAAGCATTAACTTCTATACTTATTTTAGATCTGACAAATATTAAATGGGTTCAGTAAAGATCGTTCAGTTCAAACAATTTTAACCCACCTCTACAGAATTGGTGCCCTTATTTTCCGAACGTAACTTCTTTGCATTCTCCAGTTGGCAATTTTTAAGTCGTGGAGGATACACTGGCTCGCATGCCACTAGCATTCTTTTGCGGAGAAAGTGGGGTGGCAATGGTCTTTGTAAATTTGGTCTATTTCTGTACCGTAATTGCTGAGCGAGTAAATTAAATACTCGTGAACAAAGCTCCCCTGAAAAAGTTATATAAAGTAAGTAATTAATGGTCAGCATAAAATCCGAGAATTCATTAAAGATGGTAACTTTGTTTTAGAGATGGATAAATCGAAATAATTATAATAAAAAAAATTACTTGAGTGTGGCGATGATGTCAAAATAGATGTCATTTTAATGGGTTTCTTCACACCTCTCACACGTATTGTTTCGATTTTCACTCAACTCACGTATTTACAATAATAAAACTACCTATCAGTAATATTTTACTGAAAACTTATTATTCAAACGTAAAAACTAACCGTATTTCGAATGCTCGACTTGGATGCTTTCAAGTTTCCAGTTTCCACCAAGTTAACCAAAATGTTTAACTGTATATCCGGTCACTGAAAAAATTTAGGTTTCGTTCCTCAAGTTTGTTTTGCTTGAAAATGTGTACACATGAGTTTCCGCTTTCTGAGGCAATGCACACTAGGGGCACGTTGCAACATTTTGTAGTTGTTTAGCATATCGACATCTAGATTTTAGAATTTAGATTATAGCTGTATTTATTTCAGAACTTAACGAACAAAATACATGAATTTGAATTACAATTGAATATTGAGTTTGAAAATTTTAGTTTAGAAATATATGTAATGTAAAGTGGTATAATAATTTTCAAGTTTTCTAGCATAACTGCGATTACAATTATGAATTTATGAATTTTAAATAAAAATTAATTAATTGCCGGAGAAAATAAAACACTAAACACTCTAGGTTAACAATTTTGTGAAAACGCCTATAAGTCGAATCCCAATCCACTTGTCTAAAGAGGAATTTTACAAGAGTCCGATCCACTATTTTGGAGTACGGGGCGATGGGTTACTTCGGTTAGAAAAATAAAACATTACACATTACTTCTCTGATACAATGCATGAACGATTGGTGTAACATTTTTTGTAAACTAAATTACTAACCATTTTAAGTAACGAAGACGGGAAATCAGCGTTGGAGTTCGCGTTTCGGATGAAGAAGGAGACAAACGTCTTTCATTTGAGTTCGGAGGGAGCATCGTATTCGGACTTTGGCTCAAGCTGGTAGTGAAGCTTGATGGAGTCCCAAAGGAATCAGGCGACACTGCCGGAGACCGACGAGAGTCTGAATACCTAAAAGCGTACCCTGCTGGCTGATTCTGACGTGGCGAGGACGTTGGCTGATTAAGCCTTTGGATGTTGTTACCCAAAAGGGAAGCGGAAACTCTGGTAGATATTCCTGAGTCAGCAATCCCCACATTAGTGGGGTTCTGATTCTTAAAGAGAGGAGACACTGAACTGCGACTGCCCGAATCGCAAATATTGAAGAATGAGGTGGATGAAGAATTGTTTGATTGATGATTTCGCTGAGGAGTAGGCAACGTTGGGGTAACGAAAGCATTCGGTTTTTCTCCAGGAAACAAATTTAGTGGATCCAGGTTCTCATCCATGGCGCAGCCTAGTAGTGGGCTAATGCTGAAGTCGTTCGAAGTAAATGAATTACTGCTTTTCAGTTGACTTAATTTCCTATAAAAATGAGTACAGGGTTTTAACAATACATAGATAAAATTGAGTAGATATATAAAATCAGTCAACTAATTAAACAACTTACTGGTTCAATTCTTCAACCTGAGACTTCAAATCGCCATTAGTTTGTTTCAAAATTTCATTCTCCTTCTTCAGAGTTTCTATTTCTTTGTTCATGTTTTTCATTTGGAGGCTCTGTCGGACAAAATGAATGAAATTAATGAAAGTTATGGCTGTATTTTCTCAAAATCTTAGTAGTAGAGAATATAATTTTACCATTCTTTTGACAATGTTAATTCCTTCTCGCTGAAGAGTTTGCTGAAACTGGATAACCTGAAGAGGTTTCTTCAAGCAATCTTTAAGCATAGAAAGAGGATCCATAAAATACGCTTTGATCTCCATACCGGCCTGAGCATTCAACTCCAACACTTTACAATTTTCATGGCCTACTGGGCATTTACTTCCTACACCTAGAACAATTACAAGTGCATATATAATTTCACATAAAATAGTCTCGCCTTTTTTTTCAGGGATAATTTGGTTACGTGTGACTTTTAAACGACCCTTACTTGTGAAACACGGAAGACAAATCAATTGACCGCAGGCAGTCATGAAAAACGCATGTCTCGTTTCCGGATGCAGTTGAGGCCAAAATTTACACTTTTGACAATGCAAAAACTCCATGATTGATTCGAACGAAACTAATAAGATTTCGATTACTCAGAAAAATCAACTTACTATATTATAGGAAAACTTAATTATAGGAAAACTAAATACTCCTATCAATTCAATTTAATACACCTTCGATTTGTATTGTACTGTCCAAAAAATTTTGAGTAATGGTAAATGTAACTTTCGAAGGCAGAAGAAACTAAAAGTTTTTCCAATATGAATATGCATCGTATTATGCTAACCAAATTATGAATCGCTCCTTGCTTTCAAAATCTTGGAAACTTATACTTGCCGCGTCGAATGAATACAGAATACGTATGTGTTTTAGAAAACCTCAATGTGGAATGGGTCATTGACCTCAGAATAATATGTAGGATATATTTATTATGTATAAACAAGCATGGTTTTATTAATCTTCTGTAAGTTTACTAATGTGTGTATGCACAAATTTTATAAACAATTTGCCACGCTATGGACAAGAGCTTTTCTGTACAAGTCCAGCGCAACATTGTACAAAGGAAAATGGGAATAGAAACCGTTTTTCCCAAAATAATCGATGACTTTTGGAAGTCGTTCAAGGCATTCCTTCCAGTTTTCTTGTTCCATATAATCATGACACTCGAACAGAATATCTCCAAGGTTATGAATCTCCTTGGCTCTATTCACATCTTTGACGGTGCATTCGTTACATTGCTTCCTCTTATTATTTTCGGGGTTAGAAGTAGGACAAGAGTCACATCTTGTAGGTTCCAGCAGTAAAGTGGCTCCATATTCGAAAGCTTGGAGGCTTTCTGGTCCCCAGTTATTTTCACAAGCTTGACAGTTACAGATGAATTGATAGTTTTCTGCCAAAAATGATTGGCGTTCCGAAGTTTTCATGAATGAGTACAAAGGTTTGTAAGTGATGGATAATTCATCCCCCTTTTTCATAGGCTTCAAAGCGACCAATGAGGTTTTTAAATTCTTTGACTGCTTAACAGGAGCACAATTAGGATCACAAGAATGGTTGCATAAAGAGATTAACGGGTACACTGCAGTGGTATATGCAGTTGACCTTTGCTTGTCTTGTGAAAGGTTGCTCAATGATATAGCGTTATACTTCACATTTTCCAAGTGTTTTAATAACAAGGCTGCTACAAAGTCTTCTAAATGTTGTGCATCTGACGGCTTTAAGTTTCCATTAAAGAAATCAGAGTAATCTTTGATAATTCTCTGAAATACTAACGCTTTGAGTGAGGCGTTTACCCCACCTGCACGGCTACCGAATTCAGTTGATGCCTTTCGCTGTTCATGAGAAACCAAACGGAAAATTGGAAGGTAAGAGTTGGTGTCATATACTCCTTCTTGATTGAAGCCCATGAGACCATTTTTACTATCTTCTTGGAAAGTGGCTAGATTTTTACTCATTTTGTATGCATTCAAGGGTCCAATCAGTCCAATTATTCGCATAGTTTGCAAATCTCCGTGGGAAGACTTTAAGTGATGCAGAATCGGGAGATAATGATGCTCGAATCTATGCATTCCACCTACGTCACAGGCCCGCTTCCGACAATTTTCGCTGCAAAACATTGTCTAGAAAAGTAATCATGTATTAGCCTTAAATAGTCTACTTTGAAGCTATTTAAACTAAAAATTCCAAAAATACTTAAGGAATAATACGTACGAATGAGCAAATTTTACAAGGAATGCCTGCAAGCATTTTACTGGAACAAGAATGACAATGATTTGTCTCCCACTCTAATAACCCATCTAGAACGGTCACGAATGGATTATCAACTAAAAGTGTACTTCCGGTTACTACATCTTCAGTGAGAAGGAGATGGCGCCCTTTTTCTTGAGTGTATTCTAACTTTACGCACGCCGCAGCATTTGGGATCTTAGGCTGAGTCTTCACAATTTCAAAAAGTTTGTTAACTGTATCTTTTAATTCCATATTATTCCGTGGATTAACACTTCCGTTTTTTGTTTTCTCCACAATCGCTTCACACTTAAGTTTTCTTTCTGTAAGTGCTCCCTTCAACTTTTCTGGACAGTTGACATGAGATAAGGCTTTTTCAATATCAGCCAGAGATTCCTTGCATTTGGATTTTTGTAATAAAACTGCCGACCGATTAGCATAAGCCAGTTGGAGTTGTTCACTATCAACAGGAGCGAAGGCAATAGCCAAGGAGTACGCACGAAGGGCTTCCAGGTTCTTTTGCTTGTAAAAGTCATTTCCTTTTTCTCTTAGTTTTGTAGAAACTTCAGCCGATTTCCCGAACGTGTCTTTTACTGTGTAAATTAAAATAACGCATTTTTAAATCCTAATGATTCTATTATAACATGTTAAGCAGGTTTTAAATCAGAAATTATATACCTTCTTCAAATAATGGTTTAAAAATTTCCCATTCGAAAACTGTTTTCGCTTGATTAATACGTTCAAAAACTGTCTTGTTGGATGAGCTTGCCTCTCCAAGCTCTCCAGTAGCGTTGATTCTTGCAGCTAGTTTTGCTAGTTGCTCCTCAAACCTCTTTTTGAGACTATCGTTGGTTATCTTTCCTTCTAATACAGTTTCGACAACTAAGTCCACCTCCATAATTTTTAACAACTAACTGAAATTACTCGGCTGAATCTACTACGGTTAATGTTACGATTTTCCATTCAATGTAAAATTAAGACGTCTAACCTAAAGCACACGCAGCATGTAAATACTTACAAACAGAGTTTTGGGTTGTTCAAAATTAGCTTCAAAGTCATTTTCCCTGCTTGTTCGAAATGAGCCATCACACCAACAACATTCTTAAAATAAGAATTAGGAGGAAACCTCCTATTTTAGATTACATGGTATGCACAATATATTTTTGTTGGCATTTATGCATTCATGAAACTCATAAACGCGTGGGGGTCCCGTCCCGAATAAGAACATTACAATGAAGCAAAAAAAAAAAAAGTTTCTCAACGAAATGAAAATTTTCAGAGCAGTTCTGTTTCAGCATATACTGTCGAATAAATGAGTATGTATCTTCTAAACATAGATCAATTCATGCTTGCAATGGATTCTATTGGAATTGGGATGTTTGACTTTCTAATAAAAGGTCAAAGGCTGCATTTCAATTTAATAAAAGTGTTTCTATATTATAAATATTAATTATTCAAAAATATTACAAGGACGAAATAGATATCAAACTATATTAACTATTCATGCATGATAGAAAACATAATGCTTATCACAACTGGCGCGAATGTTATGTCTAAAATCTTTAAAATAAATATAGCTAATACAAAATGGAAGTTTGCACCCTGATCCGAAGAAAGGAGTGGCTGGTAACTGGCAAACAGGAGTTTAATGCTTCCTGTATATCCGAGCGCTGTATGTAGTGGAACATTAGCGTTTGTATGACTTGATTTAGGCGTCAGCGTAACCTGGGAAGAAATCAATAGCATGTCCAGTACCGCCATATTCCTTTGGAAGGGATTTCTCTGGAATTCTTTGAAGAAGATGTTCCATCCATCTCTTCTTATCAGAGTCGAAAATATGAATTTTGTCCATAGTATTTTGAGCGAGGAGTGGTTTCACCGCTTTGAAGGCTTGCCAGAATACCGAAGGAGCTTGAAGTAAAATAAGCAGATAGTCATTTAGTACTTTCAAGTAGCACAAGTATTAAAATGTCAATTGTGCTGACGTTACTAACCATTTACACAATGAGCACTAAAAAGTGTTTCAGGATAGTTAGCTTCAAACTCACGAATCACCCGGATAGCATTCTCAAGGGCTTTATGAGGCAATGAGAAACATCATAATTAATTTTATGCATCCAAAAGGTAGAGAGAAGAAGCTATTTTGGTTACTTACAATCCCAATGAGCCACCTTCCAGAAGGTAAGCTCAGTAAAGTCCAGAATAGAATGAAACTGGGAAACACCCTGTTCCTTACACTTATCCAGAATTATTTCCAGAATCTTGTACATGAACCTGCATGAGTCTTCTTTATGTCCCGATCCAAGAATTTTCCGTCCATCCCAACGCCCAATGGGCAAAATGTATATTGGGCGATTTTGGGCATCGACCCCACTGTAATAAGTCCTGAAGTCCTTTAATACAGGGGCAGGTATTTCCCACTTCTTGATAGCATCAATATCGTTCGCATTTCGCCATTCCACCGACTTACGGAGCATATTTTCAGCCTTCCTCACGTCGAGGTTCCGAGCTCGAAGGAAGCGTATCAAGGTGCGTTCGTCTTGTACATCTTCCTTCATAGTCTCACGGAACTACACAAAAATTAAACTCAATTAATAATTCACTTCAGAATTAATGTTTCACTAAACTATTTCAGGACTTTCTCATTATTCTTACCTCTTCGAAGGCAGGCTTTTCATGATCCAAGATTGCAAACGCCATGGTTGAAGTTGGCTATTTTAGGCTCCACGTTTAACAACAAACGCTTGCTGAAAACAAATCAAGTGAATATGGCACTGTGAATGAAATTCGCACTGAAGAGTGGCTATCAGACCTGATGCTGATCGGGCTAACTGGCAAGACCAAATGATAAGAAAAACAATGACACGATCGGTTAATATAGTACCAACATAATTGTTCTTCTAGCTGTCCTAAAAATCTATCCTATAGTTGACATAAAAAAATTACAGTTGAACACAGAGCATTTCATCGATCAGTACCAGCGTGTTCGTCAAATCATATCATAATTTGACAGGAACTTGTTTCCATCCATCTTGTGCAGGGACTAGTTTAAAAGGTGCTGGTGGCAGAGCTGATTGCTTCCACATTTCCAGCAAAACGAATAAAACTAATCAAAGCAGTTTTTGTTTATACAAAAGTAAAAACTCGACGAATTGCCAAAATTGTAAAGTTTTAGGGAAAAAAACATATGTATTAAAAAGTTAATAGCGCGTTATGAAAATTATAGTGTTGATGAGCCGCATAATTAAGAAAACATAATATACATGTTTTTGAATGAAACACGTTAATTGTAGAGCAGAATTATTTAAATGGGCTGGACATTTTTCCTCACTCATTTCTTAAACAAAGCAAAGCATCATGTAAAGCAGAGCACCTGAAGTATCTTATAGCATGTCTTTTTGTCTCACATGCAAAAATTCATGTAAAATGTCCCGTTTATGTACAGACAGGATGATGCTAAAAACAATGCGGAAGATATCCGTAACCCTTTTCCTTGTTTTCATTTTTTCAATTAAGAACATACTTGTCCGAACCGACTGAGTTAACAAAGAACATTGCACAATTATGTACATGCAAGTAAACCTAAGATACGAATGTTCATGACAATTCTGGAAAGCATTAAAAGCATTATATTAGTAGCAGCTCTTTGACCTGAGCAGGAGGTGGCATCAATGCCATCAACTTTTAGGAAAAAAGACATAGGCGACACGTTGTCATCATCAGTGATGGTACATGCTTAGAGTTAATACGCTGCTGTCCATCATCTCTCTTGACTTGCCACTGTGATCAAGATCTATCTTTAATTGTGTGAGGCGAGCATTTAGCAATGTATTATTCAATATTCGACTATGAAACGAATCTAAAAGAGTAAAACTGTAAATAGGTTTGGTAGGATAGTTCGTTGGTCAAAAATATTTTGTGCAAATTATTTACATGATGGACTGACTAACATAACAACCTCTTTTTGTAATTGAGCCATTAAAAGATGCATGAAGCAACATTTCCCAAATATCGTATTCCATTCTTCTTTCTTTTTTGCTGGAGCAAGGAAATCGATCCAGTACCGAAACTACCGTACTTTTTCATCTACCAATTAGATAAAAAATGTATCAACGAAACAGCCTCTTTTTATTCAATATCGAGTTTACGCTATCTTAGAAGATTTGGTCGGGTAAAAATGTAAAAAAAACGTGCTAGCACGTTGATTGGACTGATTTGGTTCTAACGAATTCCGTATTTTTTTCTCGCCCATATCAAAACAACCGCACTGCTATCTGCATTGAACACGTTTACTCTACGGAGACGGAAAAAACTAGATCTGTTTAGTCTGCTATCGTTTTTACTTCCAGTCTTAACGGTAAAGGGAAGCCATGTAATGGAATGACTTGCTGTTTCTCACCTCATTACAAGTGTAAATGAACAGGAGACTAAGGCCTAGATATTTTACTGATAGAATAAAAACGTTGCTTCATTGCCTCCCTGTCATGTTGACTTTTGTGGCGTGGTCTCCGGAATAAAATGCCAAATATTTTTACAAAACATTCAGAATACGTAAGACCTTACTAAAAATAGGATCTTTTGTTTGTTTACAACATAAGCTCTCTCATTTCATGTTTTATTAACATCTAATGCCAGTTCCTCCCGTCTTTTTACTGTCTTGACTATTCAGATCTGTGTGTCTTGTTCAACAGCAATCACTAAAGGGTAAAAAACCCTCCATGACTCTTCCCGACTAAACCAAGGACCATACCGGAAAACAGCATTGTATAGCTTAAACTCTACATTCTCCAAGATTTATCTGAAGGAGGGTACAAAAAATTGAAAGACACATAACGAAATTTCTTGGAAGACTTAAAAAGTCAAGTAGGCAAATAGATAGTACGGTAGCAATAAATGTTTGATAAAATGTGAAAGTAGGAATTTATAGTGTACCAAGTACATAAATAGATACAAATATGTAACAAATAAAGCAAAACATGGCAATAAATACCCACCACGTAATATAAGGGCTTGTAGGGTTGGATGGTGTATATGGATCGATTTGTTTTCCTGGGGAGAATAAAGGAAGGGAAATGGAAAATGGAACAAGGGAGCAGATAAAAATGCCTACATGAGGAAAAGTGTAAACGTGTTCTTGCTCCCACAATGTGCTTCCTTTGATTGCTATGCATCTATTTTTCAGTTTTCTTCAACTTCAACTACTCTACAGTTCTTGGAGCTATACAAAGTTATAGAGAGAACTCTATCGTTGGACTTTTTTTCGTACTCTTTTGCCAACAGAAATGAAGATAGACCACAAAAATACTAGAATAGGACTGGCTGTTAGAAACGTCCTCCAGTTTTTTTCTCTCACTACTCTCTAGTAACTTCCAAATGGGCTACCAAAATATGGATACTTACGGATGTAAATTTTTAGCACGGAGAAAGAGAGAAAGCAATACGGGTGAGTGAAAAGTAGGGTACTGGAGCACGCTTTTCCCTTTCCTTGTTTCATGTCCCTTTTCTCTTTGTGAGAGCATTCTGCAAAAAAATGTTATGTATGGGTAATGGTGATAGTACAACCTTCCTGCAAATAACTCTTTTTTGCAATTTTTCCTTCCATATAAGTACGACGAAAAGGACGACGACGGTCCTCTCATGAAAACATTCATAGCTATCGTTTTTGCTCGTACTCTTCTCTGTTGTTTTGATGCTGGCTTCCTTTCTCACTTAAACTTTCCCCTTTTTCTATTATAGAGCTCTTACAATCATTCAGTTTTAGTAGAGCAAAAAGGAAAGGTGGCTAGACTCAAGATTCAACTGTCTTTCCTTTAAATATACCTACTATTAGCTAATAATTTTGTATAGTTTGAGGATAAAATATTCTCCCAAAAAGCCAATGATAAATTTTAAGGAAAAACGAAAATTACAATAATAATGGCTCAAAATATTGGTCAGCATAGTTCAGTCGAAGCAAACTATTATGATTGTATTGAGAAATTAGTAAACTATTCAGAACCTTGTTGTTTCTTCGAGTTGCCAAATTATCTACTTTGAAACGTAATCATAAACACAAAGTTTTACCAATGTAAAAATGCCAAGCCAATATTATCTACTTAAAGTTTAAGCAGTGTTGATAAGTAAGGGGTATGGAGATTTTGAGTATTACAAGAGGAAATCCTTTTGCGAGAGAAGGCAAACCTTTGGAAATGTCTTTCATTAAAGGGCGTCAATCAACAATGGAGAATGTTTCAGCGTCAGAGACTCTCCACATCTCTTCCATTACAGACAACAATACAAATGATAATAGGTGCAGAAGGGAAGAGTTGCTTCACTTTTCATGCACGATATACTCACCACAAAGGAGGCTGACTACTACACAATTACTCACGAGAATACTCATTTCACTTACTCTTCTTCTCGTTCTCATCTCTCAAACGAAACTTTGTTCAGCTCAAAAATTAATTTTCAAAAGTTCGAATAACCCAGCAACAAGTATTGTGATTCCGCACATAAAATATGGACAAGGTCTGAATCGATGGTCGTTCCTTAGCACTGACAGGGACAATCGTAAGTGTTCTTAGATCCTTGTCGCAAAAAAAACGATTCTGACAACAATTTTCTTATTAGATGGACTCCATAGCGACTTGTTATGCCCGAACCCCATGAACGGTCCCAGCGTTGGAATATTTGGTCGGGGTGGTGCTGGAAACATGAATAGGGGGAATACTCAGGCTGGAGGGCGAGGTAGACAGCAACAGATCCAGTACCCACAGACTACACAAAATCGGTTTCCTCAGACATCTTCGCAACAGCCCCTCCCGAATGAGATCTGGGCAGTGAAAACGGACGAAAGTCTGAACCTTTTACCTTGCAGTTTAAGACAGCACTCTATCCCCAGTCCACCATTCAACGCGGATGGAAACAACAAAGGGAGTAATATGGTCAGGATAAATTCGGGAAGTGGAGGAGCAACCAGACATAACAATGGTCAATTTATTGAAAACCGAATATTGTTCATAAATGTTTCTCTCGTACCTTTTAACTTTCATGGGGCGATACCATGCTCTAAGTATATTAAGGTAAGTGGTTTTTCGGATACCTAAATACTAATACTAACCACAAACATAATTAAGTTATATATAATTAATACTACCCTGGTGTTTTTTTTCTATTAAGCTAATGTATGATGAGGAAGAAGGCACGAATCTAAGGTGCAGAAACATCCCGTTTGATAATAAGCACGATAATAAGTACCATATCAACTGGCCCGAGAACCATGCCAAGCGAAAGGAGTACTGGTCATTGCTAGAGAATCTTGAAAGGTTTCTTCAAAACGAACAGACACTCCACAGACAGTTCTATTTTCAAATTTACTTTACATCCTTCAACGGTCGCTCAAAGCGGTGTGCTGTACAACAGTATGAGCTAGACCTTTCTTATCCAGCCGGAAATGCGCGCTTTTGTAACCTCACTCAAACACCCAGCGGCCAGGAGGAGCTGTGTGGAGAGTTTCACTGCGATGACTTGATTTTTCCATTGTACTCAGATCCACAACCACATTCTGGTCATGATAGTGGTAGGCGTAGAGGAATGAGTGATGAGGAAGACGAGGAAGATTATGATAGTGATGATTATGATGACGATGAAAGCAGCCACGAACATGATTCTGTTACCAGATCCCATCATCCAAAATTAACCAAGGACGAGGGCATCAACAATAGAGGAAACACTTTGGGACAAACTCTAAACCATGAAAACTTTAGTTGGTCAAGAATGCTTCGTCTGGACATTCGTCTACTAATTTTTATTACCGTTGTACCGCTTGTTCTCTTTGGTATCCTTGTGTTTGGCTTGGAGCTCATCGTGTATTTTATGTGTTGCCGAAAGTTAGTAAAGTTGACTGTCATGACCAATCCCAAATTGACTTCCAATTTGACTCATAATTTGATAATACGGTGTGCTTTTATTTGCATTTATATTCTTTAGGAGACGAGAGGAGACCGAAGAGGAACGAGAGAGATCTCAAGCGATTCTACAGAATTCCCTTAACGTTTGGGAGAATGTGCCGAGTAGAGATGCTCAGAGGACTGTATCCTTCTCACCAATGACCACAAGCATATACGGTGAAAGGAAGAATATGATGATGGACTCGGCATCTTTGGAAAGCCAGCCAGACACTCCAAAAATTCTCAAATCAGCGTTGAAAAAGTCAGGGGAGCATTCATCGCCCACATCCACAGCCCACCATTACTTCGAGTATGATCATGACATGCCTCCCTCGTACATTGAGACTACAACCAGATAAAATTGCTTCAACTATGCTCCTTCTCCTGCATTTCTTTCAGATAATCTGTTACTGCGGAAGAAGAAACACTTTTTCAAGTGTAAGTCCAACGCGAAAGGATAATTTTTGGAAGGATTATACATTTTAATTGGTTGATTACACCCGAATGATAATCTTATTTGCATAGTTTAGTGTAAATAAGGAAATTAAATGTATTTTTTGGGTCTTATACTTGCTTTGATTTAAACTGTATAAACTGAATACTGGCAAGAAGATAAAAACTATGTTACTGGGCTCACACGCAAAAACCTCTAATATGACTCTAATTTTTAACAGCAATATTAGCCAGTTTACCTGAACGGTTTATGCAATTAGGCACCTAGGTCCGAAAAATTACACTAGTTTATTCAACACCTGAAGTGAATCATCGAATTTAACTGTTTTAACGAAAGTACTCATAATGTATAATATTATGAATTATTCACCATGTTTTTGAAAGTTGCTCGCATTGAAAAGGGTCGAAACTTATATAATGCTTCAACATTGTTTATATGTCACTGGTCATGAATCATGAGGTTACTTTAAGAATATATTGTTAATTAATTACACCACAATATACTAAATAGCAAGTATTAACATTTACCTTATACCTACCTACCCACGTCAGATTATAAGTGCATGTGAAACAAAAATGTAAGCATGATTCAGGCTTTCTGTTACATACACAATTAGTTGACAAAACTGAATAAAATGGGAAAATACGGAGAAATCATCACCTCTTTGGACATGCTACATTTTATTTACAAGTATTTAACTGCTTCATGGACAGTTATCTGTTCATTTTTCGCAACTGATTGGGCTGGGCTCTATTTTCACGTTAGATTAAATGTACATCTTTATCTTTGCTTATCAAAATCGGGGCGAGCGACAACAATACCATGCCCAATATGCTGTGAAAAATAAGTTTTATGAGTAAGTATTATCAAGGAGCGAAAATTCGTCATGAGCTGTTGAGATGAGCTCATGTGTAAAACATGATGCTAATCTTTATTGAGGTTTTTATCGTCTTCCTTTTTTAATGTGGTCAACTCTGTCTATAGTTGTCATTTAATGAGTTTGTCCAGCCAAAGAATGACGTGACAATAAAAAAAACAGTAAAAATGGCTTCAACGAATTTGGTAAAACGTGCGACTATTTCGTTTCTTTATTTTTTGCTAAGCTTTCACGCAACGGTTCAATTAATCCAGTTTGTAGATGGAGGTTACAACGATATCGTAATAGGCATCGATAGTGAAATGGTTGCTGAGACAGAGTGTCTTAATATTCTTCAACAATTGGGGGTAAGCCTAAATTTATATCTAACTATTAATTATTATGAAACAAATAGAAGTTGCTTTAGCGGTTTGTTTTTTATAGTCAATTCTTCCAGAGTTTTCAAAAAGTCTACAGGAGGCAACATCCAATAAGTCCAGAATTACCCGTATTGACATTCTAATACCACGAGATTGGAAACGATCGTCCTGTGGACTAGAATCTACATTAGCAGCGTCTACTCTTCACGCATATGAAACTTCTCATTTTAAAATCACAGCAAACCATCCTCTAGCTGAGGAATGGCCTTGGACAAAGCAGTACAGGCCTTGTGGTCACGAAGGAGACTTTGTTCTTCTCCCACTTCCATTTATAACCTCCACGAAACTTTCCAATTCAATTAAGGGAAGAATTATAACCACAGAATGGGCAAAGTTTAGATACGGTGTGTTTGACGAGATTGGTTACGCCAAAGAACAAAGTCCATTTCCAGCTTGCTATAACAAAGAAAAATTAGCGTATTTTACCACCTGCTCTGAGGTAACCCTTCCCGCTATCGCTGAGAATAGTTCTGCCTGTTCTATGGAGTTTTTAACGAAACAAGGAGACAACATCATAGAATACTTGAAGCAAGGTTCTACATCAATTATGTCTGCCCCTTACATCGAAGATTATGCAACCGCTCAGTTCTGCAACGAGACAACGCACAATCCTTGGACTGATACGAAACAAAATATTTACTGCGAGAGACAAAGTGTATCCACCATTGTTTCCCAGCATCGTGATTTTAAAACTTCCCAAAATAACGCAACGGTTTTTCAAACATCCGCCCAAGAAATCAGGTTTTTGCAACATGAGCGAGAATATCCTCCAGCATTTGCATTTCTCGTAGAAGATTCCAGGGAAATGAGAAACACTTACAAACTTTTACATGTCAAGCAAGCCATAGCCCAATTTCTCGAAATACTAAATCCTGGAACTGAAGTTCAAATTATAAAATTTTCTGGAGAAAATTATGTCGAAGTTAAATCAAACCAGCTAGGATCTGACGAAATTAAAATAGATTTGCTAAATTTTATTCCAGATTTAAGAGGAGATCCAGTTCCTAATAACGGACCGATACAGTTAACTCCTGTTGTCACTCATGAATTGGGTGCGCGGGGAATCTATTCATGGAATTATTTCTTATTCGCATCTTCTTCTAATAATATAACGGACATGAGCAATGCTATTGTAGAATTTGGGAAAACGAATCATTCTATTTCTATCATTACTTTCGACAACGAGTTGGTGCCCAACTCCAAAGATTGGCTGGAATGGTACAGTATCCCCAACACGAAAACTGTTATTGGCTTACCATATTGCCAGAATGGTGTATGCACAATGCGAACATCATCGTTGATTGTACAGCACATGACAAGTTGCTTGAAGGATCAGCAATTCGGACCAAGATTTCTACAAAAGATGGCTTCAGTTGAGTTGGAAAATATTCCAGGTTATTCAAAAGCATTTGTGTTAAGAGGAGATCCGGGTATGGTGAAAAGCTTTTATTTAATGATTTCCATCCCAGCTCCAGTACCTACTCCTAGTGCAAGCATAACTTTGATCTCACCCGACGGTCAAATTAACTGCATCACCGAGCCTTTGTTCGAATACGGCTACGTTCTAAAGTTTACAGATTGTGAATTTCAGAATGGAGAGTGGACTTTCAAGTTAAACTCCGCCGTTCCTTCTGGAAATAAACTCTATTTGGATGTGTTTCTGGAATTGATTAGTGACCCTAGCATAGAAGAATTTAATGTGATTACCTCACTGGGTGTTTTAGATCTTACACAAGAATTAAACCCTACTTCACTTCCTACCCCAGTATACATTTCAATTACTTCAAAACTTGGGTATCCTGTTTTAGAAGCCCAAGTTACAATAGTATGCCTTCATCCAGGACTTTTGGAAAGTAATGGAGGGAAAGAAATTGTAGCGAAAGATGATGGTGACAATGACAACGGAGCGGATCAAACTAGAAATGATGGCGTATACTCTGCTTACTTGGCAGGTTACTCCACCAATTCTGCCCCATTTCACCTTTGTGAAGTATCTGTAAGTGCGTCCAAATTTCTGACAAAGATTGAGCCCCCAAAGGCCACATTTCTTTACGAAAATATGATGGATAAATGCTGCGGTAAGAGCACTAACCCAGTGGGATTTCAAAATTCATTATATCCATTTAACTTTCGAACGTTTATTCCTGGATTCAAAACCTCCGAGCCATGGTCTAATGCACGACTTCAACCAGGCACCGTAGGCACCATAAGCGTATTACAGAATAACGACAACTCCGTCTCCATCCAGTTTGTTGGGGTAATTGGAGACTACAGTGACATGACAGTTACTGTCAGGTCATTTCAAGCTTGCTGCACCGTAGCAACTTCAACTGACCCCGCACCCGTACCAACTGAAAGTGTTTGTAAACCAGATACGACAGAAATCAGTGGAACAGTCCTCCCTCCTAGTTTTCAAATCGTAACAATGGACAAGGCAGTTCTTGTTGATAGATTCATCCCAAATGAAAACGATCGGGCTAATGTAGATTATTTAAACTGCCGTTTACGTGCAGTCAACAGTAACTCTGAATTCGGATCCCTTTCATCAGGAAATGTGGAAGTTGATGTTAAGTCAATTACAAGGGGCAAAAATGGCATTGCTAAATGCGATAGTATAAGTGATGACTGTCTTCCCATCTTAATATTTTGGATTTTAATTGGTTGTGTAGCTTTGTTACTCGTAGTACTCATCATAGTCATTATTATTTGCTGCTGTTGCTTATCTAAAAAGAAGAAAGAACCCCGATCCCCACCAGTTAATAGACAAGATACCATCCAAAGAAATTCCAGAATTGATAATGACGTGGCAGTAAGCTACACTAAAGAGACTTCGGCTAGTTCTCCAAACAATGCAAACTTTTCGGGAAGAACTGAGGAGCCTAAAGTAATAAAAGAACTTTTTGTAAATCATGCATACATCCAAGATGGAGATGGAGAAGTGAAAATAATCGCAGATAGTGGCGAAATACTCCGTAAGCCATTGAACAACGAGAATCCCATTTCTAACGAAAGACCTCCACAAAACATACCCTCCCCGTTTAGAAGAAATATTCAAACTAGATCTACTCCAGAAGAACAAAATTTTACAGAGATGCCAGCGCAAAGTATGCAAGTTTTTAAGCCAGAACCTTATCCCAGACCGACTCAAATGTCTAGACCTAGACATCAACAAAGACGGTTTAACCACCGTCCTGAAATCATACATCCAAATCCTATGTTGCGATCTGACACTATTCAAGATAATCAGCGGCAAGAGCCCAAGATGATGCAGCCTATGATCAGTAACGTTAGACAGGACCCTACCGTGGTATACGCTTCTGTAAGTCGAGCCGGAAGATTAAGACCACCGAGTAATCATGCCGACATTCATCTTACTTCTCCAAGGGGATCTGATGGAGTAGACCCACACTATATGGTTCCACACAATTCACTTCCGAGAATGGTACAAAACGCTCGACCCCCAATTCCCAATTTTAGACAATCGCCTCCTCAGGTTCAACCATATCCTTCATCAGACAGCGACTCGAGTATGCAAACTCCAGTGATAAATATGCGTAAACCTCCACGGTTTAACAAGCCGCCAGCATATCCGACAGGATCTCAAATTGTACACAACAGCAGACCCCAAAGCAGTCAAAGTGCATTTGGAGGAGGGCTTCCAGCTCCTTCCACATTAGTGCGTCCGAATTCGGGGGTACCGGTTCAACCACCAGTTCCGCCTAGACGATTTGACAGATCAGTCGATCCTGGAAATGGCACAAGAACAACTAACATTCCTGTTCATCATTTCACCAGAAATCCTTCTCTTTCTGATGAAGACAGTGACCAGTGGGATGATGGTGAAAATTTCGGCGATTCATATGCATAGACTCAACTTAATTCTAATTAAGAGATCATTCATATCTTTTGTCTTGATTAACTAATAAAGTAATTTAAAAGACAATTTGTTTAACAATATTTTATTATTATTTTTATCCCGAATAAAATACTTGCAAAGATTATTCTATCATTAAAAACACAATTTGTCATTCAAATGGGGCAACCTAAGACATGCTAATACATTTAAGTCAATATTGTCTTCATATCTTCGTTTTCGTGTTGTGCAAATATTAACACATCTTCAATCTAAATATTGAACATTTTTTGGTCTGCAAAATATTTTTCTTACATTTTATTGGTCATTTTTGAAAGTAAGCCATGTATAAAGTATAATTGCACGTTATCCAATCTATAATGCGCACGATACCATTTCCCTACCACAAGTTTCGTTTTCAACTTCACTCAATCGCGCATAAATGCATAAACAGCACAGAAGGAAGTAGTAAGCCTCTTCAAATCTTAAAGGAAATGGCTACATGCTCAAGAAAATGGCTAAATCAAGATTAAAGAATGATGAGCCGAACTGATTTGAGTTTAAGTGTACATGTACGACATACATGCAAGTTTTCTCTCTTCCTCTCTGATTCAAACATGATTTCTTTTTTCTTTTTCTCTGTTTGTGCTCATCAATCTTCTACACTTTGTTAAACTTTGTTGCTATCCTTCTCATGGTTGGCCTGTTTGCAGCGCTTCAAATATCACCAGCAAATTCCTGAAACTGTATTATACTTTAACCTTAATCTGGTAGTAATGATCTCCAAAAGGTAGTCTTTTGTGCGTTTGGGAAAAGAGGAAAACTATATCTTGTCCTTTCGTAAAGTTCATAACCATGTTCATGCTATGATTCCTCTACATTCACATTTAAATCCGCTTCCTCTTCACAAACAAAACAGAGCAGAATTTATAAATGTAAACAACGCAACGAGAGTGAACGCAACTGCGAAACCACAAAAAAAATTACGACAAGTATGAGCTGAATCACTGAATCTTCTGCTCATGTTTTTCTTGGTGAAGGATTATGGGAACTAACACATTTATCGCAGATGAAGCCTTACGATTATACTCGTCCCTTTTGAGTAAAATGTAAACATGGTTCAGAATACGAGGATGAACGTGTATCTGCATAGGTATTTTTATGAGGTTTGCCTTTTCCCAAACTTTTGTTCACTGCTTAGGATAACAACACGATACAAAAGATATGATGCAGAGCAAGAAGATTTGAAGCGAGTAAAATATTAGATCTACCTACGTAATGCGCGTTTATTCATTATGAGCATAGTCTAGCATGGGGTTTATTTTGGTCACTTGTTGACTCATTTCTCTGGGTTTCACGTATCTGCAACATCTGCATCTGTACTAGAAGTTACTTTAACTCTACGCAATACCGATTGAAAGCCTAAGGTGCCATACCCTGTGCATTGTTGACGAATTTTCATTCTTATCTGGGTTCTTCTTCCACACACACTATTTAATTGTTACTTGAGTAAACAGTGAAGGTAACGTAGGGCTGGGGAGGTACATAGACATGTGCAGGTACATGAAAAAACTAAACACTTTTTCTTTGCTCGTATTTTTGAAACTTAAGTAGTGTGAATCATCTCACTCTCATTTAGTCTGTGCCTCTAACGAGCAATAGACTTGTAAAGTTACTGATCATATCGTCATCTTGGGCTTTTCTGCTCTAACATTAGATTATTCTGTGTTCTGAGGTCTTGATCATCTCATGCATTACTAATATTTCGTCGCTTACCCAGAATAGTTAAAGCGATATTTTTTTTTGTGATTAGCTATTTCGAGATAAAGACGACTCTTCGTGTATGTTACATACTGCATAACAAGCGAAAGTTGTTTTACCGCGCCGCTCCTACGGAATTTAGCGATTTTACTTTTTTTATTCGAAACTCTTTGTATATTTATTAGGATTACGACTTTATACCAGACCACCACCACCTGGTCTTTATAAAGCTAGTATTAAGTCAACGCTTTTGTGCGTTCGGTTGAATTATCTTTCCTTAATACTTTTGTTGTATCGTAAGCGTTTTTATGTGTGTGGTAACGTACGTGGTATCTTCGTAATACGCTTGAGCGAGAAAACTTTTTTTTTCAAAAAAGTGCAACAAACTGCACACTAACTGGCGTTCGTGTTAAAAAGTGCATCCTGTTTTGTGAGAGTTTTCGCGAATAGATTTTTTCTTCGTCTGAGTATATCACTTATATTAAAAATCCAACGCATGATTCCGTGAAAATATAACAACTTTTGGCCAGCATTAAGTTTTTTAGGCTTATCGCATAATTGGGAGACATTCTCAAAAGAGAAAATGAAAAGGGAAGAGTAACTCAGTTAATAGTGCAATTCAGGATGAATTAGTAAAAGCTACCGATATTTGTGCTGTACTGTTATTGTAGTGGTGTATTGGTGTGTTAAATCGCGTTATAGACATTCATTTAATTAAAGTACAAAAAATGGACTTGAGTAGGTCAGAGAGGAAGAGTTGGTGGAGGAGTGGAAATACCAGGAGAAGAAGTCATTTTTACCATGGAATCTCATCTTCAGCAGCTTCCGCGTGTTTTATGCTGTTGCTACTCGAGTCTGTAATTCTCACATTCAGTGTTCAATTAGCGGAAGCAAGATATCCAGAACGTAAGTAAAATGTTTTTGTTTTCTTAGAATCAGTAAAAGGAGTATTTTGCCATTGCTAATTGTAGTCTTACTAGTACTATGCTAATTATCGAAATCGCTAAGATATCCACTTCTACTTTCTATTTTTGAATATATGCTAATACTATATAGCTAATATCAGCATGAGAATTTCATGTCATACATAGATACACCCACTGCTTCGTGCATGGAGTCTGTAATTATAAATATGGTATTTATGTATGCTTTCGCTATTTGTAACAAAAACCATTATCGGCAAAAATGCAAAATACCTAAAACACATCATCACCATTACTACGTGCAAATTGCTGATGTCAAAGCTAAGCTAAGGTTGCCGATGCCGATGAGTCTGAAGAACCAAACAACTCATTAGGATACCACGGTACTCACGATTCGCTGACATGAGTATCATGACATGAAACACTTGTAAACTTTGATCTACGTCTATAACATGATGCAGTGTATCACTATGAAATAGTGCTCCCAAAGAATTATACTCGTTAAGTCAGTCCCACGGGTTCCAATTTCCCACACTAATCTTCATTGTAAATTGTAGTCAACGATATTTAAATTGTATAGTGCATAATTATAATTTGTCGAAGGACGTTTGACATTTCATTAGCTTTGAAATTGAAATTATTCAATCAAGCACAAGCGATTCGTAGTTGTAGGTGTCAAATAATTCAGCAGCTAACTGTATTAAATGTATGTTCGTGCTATAGAATAAATGGCAATCTAAGATTTTCATGAGGGAATCTTGAAAAAAATTATAATTACTTACACCCTTCTCCACGCGTGAGTTACCCTGTGGAATGCAATCTGTACTATTCATTTTTATCATTGTATTGTTATTTTGTTAGGTACAGAGGTCTAATGATCACTAAAACTAATGACGGTCACCAAACACGTGTGGATGGTTCTGTACGTGCGCAGGACTGTACATCTTCAATTATTATATCATTTGCTATTATTCATAAATTCATGGAATATAATCTTTGTCTTGTCATTCGTTTGCTCTGGAGTTTGAGAATCTAGGAACATGCAAACTTTGAATGGATGAATGACTGTAGATTATTTATTCAATTTATCTTTAGCGATAGTAAATCTCTTTCTTTGTAAAAAAAAGTATTTGACCCAATTTTCAAGCTTCTTCTGATTTGAAAAGTGAAAAAACGGATGTAAACACAAGAGAAACAATGAGCTTGTCAATTTGAAAACAAAGGCTCGTTCGACACCAACAAAATGAAAATGAGAGTATGCTGAGTATATAACAGGAAGAGCATAATAAAAAATTTATCATTTCACCTGAAAAAATACACGAATGAATGAAAGCTTTTTATGAGTAAAAATTATTGCTGTACGGGTACAGACGCAGGAAACAATCGTGAAAAAATCATTAACCATGTAAATTAACAAGAGATTTGAGATAGGTAAGAAAACAATGAAAAGAGTCTATCGTCTCAGGATGATGGATAATCTCAAGAGTAGAGCAAACGTGGCATATTCAGCATGCTTTTTGTTTTAAATGTTGTACTTGTCGTTTGTTTTGCTGCGGTTATTTTCCGTAAAATTGAGTCAGTATATTAATCACAGATCGCAAAATACAGCCGGCATTTTTATAATCATCATAAATACATGAGACCTTTGAAACTTTGAAGGGAAGTACGTGCATCGTTTAATCTTACTGCCCTTCTTAATCATGGTCCTCCTCATCCCTTCCAACTTGGGAAGTGTGCTATATGTAACGGTTTATGATAACGGGATGTAATCATTCTATACCCATTCCAATTTTCTACATCTTCCTCTTCCTAAAATCCTGGCAGCTGACAAATCTTGTCTAATGTCCCTAATGATTTTCTCTCGGAATCTGGAGCTACGGAGACTTTCCGTCATGTCAAATTCCAAATAAGCGAGAATTGAAGGTCTTTTCAAATCCCCGTTCAATTTTAGGAGGACATTTATTTATAGAATAAACTCGTTTGTAATGCAATAATCTCTTGTGACACGAGTGTACTATGTGAGGATGAAAGTACCCACACCCCCACCACCTTTACAGATCCTTTCCATTCCATTTGAATGATTATATTAGGCTTCATCTTTCTGCTTGCAGGGAGTACAACTTCTTTTATTATGAGGAAGTGCAAAGCAACACAAAAGCATTATTAAAAGAGATAATAATGCGTTATATTGGCTTTCGGTTTCGCTCCTAGTTGCCTGCAAGACATAAAGTGTGCAGCTCACAAAAGCAATTACCTGTTACAACGGGATGCAATATTTCACAGGTTTTTAGTTTATGCACATACTTTCTTCTTAACGTCAAGGGAAAAACATGAATCCTCATTGTTGTTATTGTGTACCCCGGCTTTGGCTTTTTTTTCAGTAGGTAGTCGGATTTGCATGAGTAGGTTTAGGAATTTAGGGACCTGGTATCAACCCAAAAACACTTTGTATGTGTAAGGACAGGTAAAAAAATATTATTTATCTTTTCACACAGAGGTAGGTGGTATTTGCATTTGGGTCTCTTTTTTTTTGTCTAAATGACTCTTATTTTTAATGCCTATCTTTCCGTCTATCACTGACCTAATTTCCCTAAAATGTTTTTTCTATATGCTTCCGTAAGTTTGGTTTAGGTGAGGTCAAGGTTATTTTCATAATGAAGGAAAGGTGAACTCATGCATGTGATTATTTTTTGACAGAATTTCTAGAAAGTGTGGAAGTATGTGCAACAGGCAGCTATGGTCCTTTTGGAGTATTGTCAAGGAAGAAGCTAAGACTCGCAAATTTCCCCAATAATACGGTATCGGTGAAGATTACCCGGTGGGAGGACTTGTACGCTTCGTTTTACAATTACCGGTGCAGGTTTCAAGTAACGGCTCCAAAGAATATGGGCGTCATGGTCGTTATTCAATCGATGAAGATGAGAAAGCGGAAGCGAATCTCGTGTAGAGATTACATTCAGGTTAATGTCTATTGAACATGAAACTTTTGTCTAGTTTTTTCAATGAATTTGACGTCTCATTTCATGACGTGTGCTAATGAAAATGAATGACATTTTCTTTCCAATGCAGTTTCAATCGGAGGGCGGCTACAAGACCAGCCAAATTTGTGGCGACGTTGAATTCACTGATCGATCCAAGGTTCCTGAGGAAATAATCGGACCACGAAAGTTTTTCGATCCTAAAGGAGAAATGGACGTGACCTTTTTCACGGATGCCAGGGACGATGATGTAGACCAAGAACACCCAATTTCTCTTCATCTAATTTTCACTGCTTACAGAGGTAAAGCTCAGTCCCATATGAGCACAGGTGTACAGTTAAGTCCGGCGTGCCCTTCATCGTTTTGAATCACTCTCCTTTTTTGCTTTAGAATGCACCCCGGCAGCCGTCAACTCCAACTCGATCCGCCAATGCTCTTCTCTACGTAGCCATTCTTGCATTCCATGTAAGTTGACGATATCATGTCCAATCCATTTATCCATTAGCCTATTTAGCTCGCCGACTACATTACCTAATTTCCTTTTTGTGTTTTTAGCAAACCTATTTTGTGATGGAGTGATCAACTGTGGTTTCAACGATGAAGACTTTGGCGCAGACGAAAACGAGCAGAATTGTGGGGTAAAGTCGTCTCGAAACTTAGATGAAGTGGATCGGACCATTTCCATTTATGTGTTCGCTATAACTACCGTCGCCACTCTGGTCATTGTTGTTGTCATCTCGTTAATTGTTTGTTGCTGTCTTCGAAAGTTTGCCAAGAAAAGGCAGAGCAACCATCAACATAGTTACAATCAAGGAGGAAGTAGTCCACTTCACCCCCATCACCTCCATCATCTACACAGCCAGCAGTCTGCAATGGCTCCAGATATAATTCGTTTAGATAATACGGGGTATGTTTATATTTACATTGACCTCATTCTCATGTTTCCATGCTTGATGCTCAAACATGATTTCCTAATTTCGTTTTGATTTATTTTTTCTCAGGCCCTCCGCTCCATTAAGAAGTACAGAAAATATCTGTGCCCCCGAAAAATATCCAGTTGTGGATATAGACCAACCTCCACCCTATGATGCCTTATTTCCATCTTCCAAACCCACCACGACAAAACCTAGCAAGAAATAATTATTGGTTGGTAGATATTAATTTGGATAATTAATTCGTTACATTAGATTCAGATAGATTTTTAGTTTTGGATAATCAAAATCCTGTTCATACCCCCATCTTCTTTTTGCTTAATAATTTTATTCATTTTTTCAAAGAAACTTTAACACTTTGAACCTAAACCGTAAACCTAAACTTTTTCTTGTAAATATTGCTCTGTCTTAAACTGAAATTTTAACTAAAATCGCTCAATTTAGTCACACGCTTGGAACAATTGATTATTAAGTTTACTTTGGAATAATCCAGGGAATTCAGCTTGAGCTCGGCCGTAGTGTTAACTCAGTAAACTGTACTGACCTTTTGGTATATAAAAGTTGTGATTACGCAATTCTTCCCTTTTACGCTCTTTTCTTTTTACGCAAATGACTATGAATTAAATGGTAATTTTCCGTCACAATAAGTGATTCCGGTTGACTTATAGAAAGTCGTGATAAATTTACACATGCAGCGCGTGGAAAATTTCCTATAAGAGGGGGAAATGCTAATAAATCGCTGATTTATATAATAATAGGTAATTTAATAAACAGAAATAAAGTGCCTTTTACAATTTACTCATTCCACACAAATTGTTACAAAATCACAAACTACAAATCTCGAGATAATAATAATGAAAAAAAATCAATGATTAAAAATATGTTATGCTGGAGATTCTGAAGATTATGGTAGGAGCCGTTCAAAGGTGGACCAAGAATGTAATTAATTTTTATCGATCGACATCATACTGTACATGTATCTATGCAGCTGTTAAAAAGCATAATGTTAAACTGTAATAGTCACTTATCAGCGAAGGTGGTCGACTATATATACGCGTTATATACTTTTTATACTGGTTATGTGAATGTTGGAATAAAGTCTTGTTGTTATTTATTACCATATTACATAATGTAAAATGTAACCCAATTGATAATATCTGAGATTCTGCGCTAACTTTGCGTTTGCATTTTAAGCTGGACATGACATCATCTGCATGAGTTGTGGCGTGGAGGTGCTTGTATTGTATTTTATAGTTCCTTGGACGCATGATATTTCATTTTGACATTTTGTATCATGCTGTTTCATAATGCCCCTATTTGCTTTAAATGAGCTAACATTTAATAGCTACGTGATTGTTATCTATTTCCTGTTTCCAGGATTATATTTCGTTACAGTTGCACAATTTTTAACACCTTTGATGTTCCTATCAATGTAAAGATTAGATTAGAATTCAAATGGAAATTTTATTAATTTTCAGCATAAGATTTAGCACATTGGATAAATCACTAATTGGTCTCATGATGAGGATTCGAAAATAATCTAGTTAGTTCTGGATAATTTCACATGAATCACTTTCCTGCTAATGACTAGAGTGTGACGTAAAGTGTAAGTTAATTTTAGCTGGGTGGATAAAAGGCGTAATACCTAAAGATGATATGATTAGAACATGCATGCATCTTTTGTTCGTTGTGGTGTGATCCGATCATGTCAGACTAGAGTATAACTTCCAGTCTACAAGCATTTTTTATAGCTTAGCTACATGTTCAAGTTGAACGGAGAAATGGGAAATCACGAAAGACGGTGTTACCAACGCATGAATAAGTGACGCACTATGGTATTCTGTATTTCCCTTTAGTTATGGTCAATTTTACTCCGTATGAATGAACCTATTGAGTTCGGGTACCTTCTACTGGACACAATTAATTACATGCGATGTTCTCATGATTGTGCCTGTGAAGGAATGTCTGAATAGTTTAGGCATTTCTTTGCGAATCTTGATAGGAAAACCCACGTGCTGGTGAATTTGCTCGCCTGATCGGAAAAAATTTTGCTGCAACGCAACCCATACACTTTCTCGTCTCATGTTCATCTCATGAGCAATCTTGCGAAAAGCATATCATGGGATTACCATATTCTCTGTAGGTCTGTCCAGTTTCACTGCATGATTAATGACTGTACTCATACCGGTTATGTGGTAATCTGCAAATATAATGGTACATACTCCAAGCAAGACTTGGATTTAGGTATTTCTAAATGTCAAAAATGGAAACAAGTATAAAAGCGAGTTGTTTACGTTTCCAACTGCATCATTCAGCTCTCATCGTCTTCAGTGACTACTACCTGAATAACTTACCAAATTCTTTTATCCTAACGAAAGCCTAGCTTTTCCGTTAATTTTTGAATTCTTTCAAAACAAAAAACTCTTCAAAATGGAAATTGATAGCCGTGTTCCAGCAATCGATATGGAGGCCGCTCAAAAAGTTATCCAACAACAATTGGTCCTTCTCCTTCACGCTCACTCTTGCCAACAAAGGCAACGACGCGAAGATGGTGAATCCGTTGAGGTAAATGAGCAATTTAATTTATATATCATTAAAAGTATTACATATTTTTGAGTGACTGATGTTAAATTTGTACATATTTTTTTATAATATTTAATTTATATTTAATATTCTTTGTCAACAGTGTAACCTTCCTTACTGCAAGGAAACAAAGGCAGTGATTGACCACATCCGAGGATGTCATGAAGGCCCTGATTGTATCGACCATCAATGCAACGCCTCCCAGCAAATCATCGCCCACTGGAAGCACTGCTCCCAGAAGAAGCGATGTGCAGTTTGTGGCCCAATCTTTGCCTCCCAAATTAACAACGCCATGAACTCCATGTCATCTGAGTCTTCGTCCGACTCTGAATAATTTATCAAAAAATAGGATACGCTGTAGCTGTTAACAAGCACAACCCTGCTGTGGGCCTTCTCAATTCCCTCCATTCCCGCAGCTAGGCTTGTGTTGGACCTTTGTCTCGCAGTACTTTTTTCATGTGATATTAACGTCATAGTTACCACTTAATATGATCCAATTGTTACCATTATTTCAAAATCAATAATTCAATAATTCGCTCAAGTCAAAAAATGTTTGTAATTTGAATTTAGAATCAATTTTGCCAAATTAATTTATTTTACTTATACCAATGCAGAATTGTATTTTTAAGGCTTTTCTTTGCAATAATAACTATATTTATTTTCAATGAACTATCAAGGAATCTAAAGGCTTTATCACAAGCTCCTGAACTACATTTCGTCTCAATTTCCCCTTTTCCTACTTTCCACTACTGCCTTGACCTAAAGAACGATTACTATTCCATCTAAGTTTGATAAATTTTATATCTTTAGTTTGCATCTGCCATATAGTCTCGGTAGAATTTATAGGTATCATTTTAGTTATCTACATATCCCACAAGGTGGCGCTCGTAAACAAAAAGCAATAATTTGTACATTTGCCACTTCATATTCCCACAGAAGATAAACATCTCGTTTTTTTGTCTGTTCAGCAAAATCCCATGACGCACATGAAGTACAATCTAGTTATTTGGTCTAGCCATACCCACTAATTTGATAATAACTCTTAAAAAAGTAAATGAACCCATTAGAAATTGGATTCCCATTTGATGGTAATTGGACAACATAGATAATCTTCATCAGACAGAGAGAATTGTTATCTCAAAGTCACAAAGAAAAGATGTTACATGAATTCAACCCAGCTTGACACTTTTATCAGGCTGAGAAAATCAAGGAAAAGGAACAAAATCCTTTCGGTAGCTTCTTGTAAAAATGTAGCGGTACATGACTTAGCGGCACTCAATAGTCATCATCATCGTTACATGTCATAAGCCTTTCTCAAAGGCACACTAACACAAACTCATTCACATGAGTGAATTCTAGCCATAGCGTGATCTCGTTGAGGAAAAAGCAGGACAAAAACGGCATCACATCATCAAGTCACAAAACTCCCCCGTGTGCACTCTAAAGAACGATAGTAGACAATGACAATGGCTTATAAACGGGCAAAGACAATACTGGGAAGAAACCTAAATCAGGACTTTTATCGCATTCGCATCATAAAGACCATGGCAAAAATAGCTCCTGCAAATAAAATATTATATGTTCCCTTTCTCACCGCAACAGATAAGAGGTGAACAATAAAACGTCGTAAAAACCGCCTTCAAGTATATTGAGTAGGTATAAGATACAGATAAAGTGCCTACAAATATTATACCTGCTTAGCTGTGAACTTGCAATAGTTAACAATTTTACAAAACGTTTTGACGTGTTCGTCTTCCCAACCCTAACATGAGGACATCATGCATGCATCGCATCGCTAGCTTTTACATATTTACGAGATGTTTTACGTAAGACCATATTTTACCGAGTCACGTTGCTTGGCTTGACTTTACACGAGGAACTAATAATACCAAGAATGCCATTTTAGTAGTTTATGCTTAACTATAGTTTAAAGTAGGGAATAAAATATACCTACACGATATTTGTTCCGTATTCAGAGAGACTATAAAGTAATACTTTAGCGATTTTGAAGCCTTTTTCATTGCTAAGTCTTCCCTATTGCTGAAGAGTGTATGGCTAGCAAAACAGCTTAAACTTTTTAACTACTCGATGGATTACCCCTAAGCAATCTTTCTCATAGAGCTCTTGCAAAATCTACAGAGCTTACATGAAAATGTTGTGTTGGTAAGTATTCGCAAATACAGAAAATTCTTGCGGCAAATATTCTTATAGTGTTTCGATATGTCTGTCTGAAAAGAAAAAAAGATACATAATGCCTATATAAAGAAGCACTTATATATTTCTGCTTGATTCTCGTTCACTGCATCAGCTTTTAGCTTTTATGCTCTTCAAACAATCTGTACAGTCCCCGTCTGACAGAGCAATATATAATTACATGAGGATTTTGAAATAATTTCCTTCTTTGCTTCACAACTCATCACGTTTAAAGTTAGCCACTGTAGTCACAAGAGAGTAATGTAATCTTCCAAAGTTCACATTTTATGACATTCCCATTAGGCAACGCCCGGAAAAAAGTTGATGACTCAACTAAAAGATGCTCTTTACATGTACTTATTGAGTTGTTGGTTGTTACATAAAACAAGATAAAATGTAAAAAAAATATCTGCCTATGAGGTGTGTGGTGTCACATTGAAAAAAATGTGATAGTATGTAGTCACTATCGATTTCAATTTACATTAATTTTTCTCATCGTCCTAATACCCAGTTCACATGAATAATTTTTTTAACCTACTTGAAACTAAACAGTGTAAAAAATCATTTGAAAAGTACGTTTCCGTGACCCTTCTCCAAGCTATGTCAAAGACAACCAAAGTGAACGTCTAAAGGACCCAGTAACTTTTTCACATAAATAGAATGCGTGTCAATGTTACACACTCATTTTTTGGATAAAAAAAAAGTTGCTGATATGATAGACTTAGACCTTATTTTTTCATATGCAATCATTTCATTCTTCAAGTGCAAAGTCAGTAGATAAAGTCTAAATGATGTGGGGAGAGGAAGCAATATACAAAAGGCTCGTTTTTTTGCAAGCAGAAGACTAACTGACATGACATGATTCCCAGCGCTGTTTGAGCTTGAATAGCTTACTTTTTATGTAATTTGTAACGAGATTGTGTGCAAATTGCAACCACTCTGTTGATGCTGCACTGGTCATTTTTTTTCTTGCATTATTGCGGCTGCTTCTATTGCTTGAAAAGGAGATGTTATTTCACAACTTTGGTGAGAGGTAAGAGGCAAGTTTGTGTACAGTTAAAAAGGAATGGTGTGTGGTTCGTTCACTTGTTCAATTGCATGCAAAACCAGCAGTATTGCACACGCAAAGTGAAGAACCGTACAAGTGTACAATGCAACTATAAAGGATTTATTTTATGGCTTTTTAGCGTTTTGAAATGTCTGAGCGAAGCTCGTTGCTAAAGTGGATGATGATTATGATGGTGCGTTTGCATAAAATCATATTGTTGCTCTTGCCTTACTTAATTTACCATAAATAAAGAGGCGAGACTATAACTAGTACAATTTGCTGCAATATGAAAAAAACGTCGTATCACCGCATTATCTTTGTAGTCATTCCGTTTGAAAGGCGTGTGAGATAAAGCATTACTCGAAAAAAAGAGTTTTTAATCAGTAGAATCATACTGGCCGGGACTTGGTTTTAGTTTGATCTTCTCTGCACTTTGGTTATTGTTGTCATTGCCTCTCTGTCATGCACCGCATGCCCTCCTTTTCTTCTCCCAGCTTGGTAATAATGGAATGGGGAAACATTCATTCAATCTGAAACTCGGCTTAAAACAGGCAACTACACAACGGTACCAATGGCACAAAAAAACTCCTACTTTTGCATACCAACAACCTTCTTTCTCAGAGTAAATCGCGTAGAGATTTGAAAAAAGCTATTGTATTTTGAAGAGCAACCGACATTTATAAGTGTTTTGTTATAGTTTTATGAAAATGATTATTGTGCTTCCTTAAGCGTGTCTCTCTAGTTATCAGTTCAAGTTTGAGCTTTCCTTACTAAGAAAGGCCTAGGAAAAATCAGGTCGGTATCTCTGCTTTCTTGATGGTGAAGAGTAGGAAGAAAAAGCATACGAGTACACATGTATTTTAAAGGTGTTAAAAGCTTGTTCAGTTTTTTTTTTATTTCTTGGCTGATGTTTCTTGTTCCTCGTCAAGTACTCAGTGCGTTTGTGGTTTCGTGTAGAAAAAACGGGGTTTTAAGCGCATAACTCAACAAGCTCAAATTTGGCGAAAAAAATACTTGTTTCTCTACGTTCTTCTTGTAGGCACATAACATATTCTTTGCAAAATGAACTTTTCGCCATGATCATATTTGTTTTTCTCTGTTTGATTAGGACTAAAGCCGTGAAAAGTGGGGTACTAAGGCAGGAGGCCAGGCCGCTGCGCGCTCAGTGAAAGAAAGCCCCCAATAGTATCTTTCCTTCTACAAGGAAAAATAATTTCCTGGTCATGGTATGGCTATACAATGCTTCGCAAAAAAAAGTATTCTTCTTCCTGAAAAAAAACGTTGTACACATAGACGAGACTCTAGAGAGTAGCGAAGAAGAGCCCGACACGACGCAAAAACAGTGTGCGAGCTAGTGTGTGTAACAACGTGCTTTACCCTGTTTACGTGTGAGAGTCTGATATAAAGTTTTTTCGCGAGACATACTGGAGAACGAGAAAATCCTGGAACTACCACAAGCTATAGTACTGTGATACGCTTGTCTCTGCTCCTAAAACATTTTTTCCGGGAGTGTTCGGCACAACTTGCGTTTAGTGCATCTTTTAAAATATTTTTTTTTGCTATGAATTGGAATCGTAGCTAAAAAGTACATATCTTACTTTGTAAATGTTTCAGTATGTCGTGCTATATTGAGAAAGCCTAGAGTTTTTACTGGTAGTACCAACTTCATCATAACTTTCAGACGTACGTACATTTTAGGTCTCCAACGAAATAGGACAACAGGAGAAAGGTGCACCAAGTTTTGTGTAATGTTCCCAATTCTTTATCTCTCTCTCTCTCGCAAAAAAAATACAAGCTAGGAACTATCACATATACAAACTGTGCCTAATTTTGTTTCTCTCGCTATTATTAAAATCTTTTGGATGTACGTGAATACGGACTAGACATTCTACACACATTTCTCTCTCCATCAGAAGCATATCTGACTGAAAAGGAGAGACAGAGACCCGAAGGAAAATATCGTATAGAAGTGTGTGTATATGCATGGAGTGTCGTAAAAAAAACTTGTCGAATGAGGCAAAGGTGACCTTGCTTTGTTCTTTAAGAGGGTACGAGCCAGACACCCGAATTAAATATTAGGAAGGAAGATAGAAATCAATTTTGTGAGGAAACACTACCAAACCCTCCGCCATAGTAGTTTTTTTCAAGGATTTTTTCAAACTTTTGTGTTAGTAGGCGTTTGGAGGTTGTTGAATGGAAACTCTTAAAAGCGTGTTCGGAAACATTTGATAAGATCAAGATGAAAGTGGGACCGCACGTGATAACTCATTGCCACAGCCATCAACACGATAGGGAAGTGGTCCCGCGTGTCAATACTGCCAACAATGCACAGGCTGGAGGAAATTTCAAATTGATACAGTGCCAACTGATGCTCTTGCTGCATGCTCGGTAGGTTTCAATTTTTTAAAATTCGTTGCATTACAAATGTTTTATGATCAAAACAATCTAGAAGACAAGCCTAATTTTTCATGACTTTGTAGACGGTGTCAACAGCGTCATGAAATGATGCTTGACAAGAACAACGCTACCCAGCAAAACGCAACGAACAACATGGCCAGAGCGTTACTTCTCAATGTAAGTCTTTAAGTTAATATTGCGAGAAAAAAACTATTGCGATCAACAGATTTCTCAGATAAGATAAAGTAATCGAATTTATGATAAACTCACCATGAACTCTTTATAGTGTCCTGTACGACATTGTGCGACCATGAAAAAAGTACTGTTACATATGACTTCTTGTCGACAAGGAGGAAAGTGCAACTTCCAGCACTGCACGACCAGTTTGAGGCAAAAAAATAATTAAAACAAAATGAGCTCCTATGCATATTTGGCTTTGATGATAGAACCTATTACGTAATGACATGATCATTGATTTTACATGAATCGCTCAGAATCCTGAGCCACTGGACTAATTGTACCATAGAGGACTGTCCTCTGTGCCAATGCGTAAGGCAACGAATTCGTCGAGCCAAGGAATGGGAGCAAACACTCCCCCGGAGTTCAAGGTACACTTTACTCGCTGCAGCGCTTCGCAGTAGTCAAGCACCTCGGCCTGTGCCCCCCAATTGCAACGCAGCTGAGCAAGCACAGGAAGCACAAAGCGGTTTTCCTTGTCCAAGCTTAGAGGAGTTAAGGTCATGGCCAAATGCGAATAATGACAATCCACCAGCGCAGCATGGGCAGATGCGAGGCACAAATGAGTCTTGTGATAAGCCCAGTAGTGATAAGTCTATGAATGATCAAGCGAAAGACAACATTCCGTCTCTGGATCAAGTTCGCAAAGCATACGAGCAATTAGGTATGCAAGAGCTTTGGACGCTTTACCAAAAATTCAATGTACTCGCTCATGCTTTCAATTATAGTTTCGCTTTGTATTGAAGGTATACCCTGCCCTGAAGAGGCTCTTAAGAGATTAATGACTACTCTGCCACCATCCTCTACGCAGGCACTCCCTTTGCAACAAAGACAAATTGATAGTGAGTCGGAAAGTGAAAATAGCATGGACACCAGTAACAATGCGGATCAAGGTGTTTTTGACTGCTCCCGTTCACCAAGAGTCTTAGGATCTGGGCATAATCAACCATGCTCTTCAAGACAGTTCCGGTTACAGCAGCAGCTAATCAGCTCAACCACTTCCGCTAACAAACTTCCACACAAATCTTCCAACTCACGTCCAAAGTAGACTTTAAACTCAAAATCCTTTAAGTCCTATACAATCGGAAATTAAGGTCAAAAATTGTAAAACATAAGCTTAAATTCTTATTTTAAAATTTATTTAAAATTTCAAACCCTACACCATTTACTATACTAGTTATGGAAAACCATTACAAGTTTCGACATTAGACTTGGATGAATATTCGAGAGAACGTATTTTTCTGAAGTTTTCTTGTTTACCCTTTTTTTATTTAATTATTCAAATATTTACCGTTTTCCCTCTCAGTATACTCTAGAAAATATATTCTCAATTATATCTGTCCGATCAATCATCATATTAGCTAATATTTACTTAATCTTAAATCCAACTTTTTTTATTCCAACAGAACGAGAGATTATTATTATCATTCAGATTTGCAGATCTCATGCATCTCATTTTAATATAAATACCACACATAATAATTTTTTTGTTCACAAATACAAAATGTTTTATCCAAATATACTATATATTTGTTCTGCAATTTATACAACCATGTTTTTTGTCCGTTTAATAGAGTACCTTGCAAGAGTTTTAATCACACACAGATTTACATAAATTTAAAGTTACAAAATATTGAAACTAGTGGACACTGCTGTCATAACCAAATGTATAAAATATAAAAAATTAAAATGAATTTATGATCGCTGTCTATATATTTCCTTTATGTAATTGCTTCAATAGTTTACGTAATATTATCCTTATGGATTTTCTCCAAGAAGCACTCACGTGTACCAAAATAAAATGATGTCAGTGATAAATTATACATTACCTATATTTATTAGAACTGAGAGAAATATGGAAAAAATAAATGTATTGCATTCCATTTAATTGAAAAAAGTACAATTGATTATTTCATATTGCGCAATCCTTTATAAATTACCCAACATTTACATCATCATTTTGCATAAGCCAATTATTTATTTACTTATGGCTTACGTAACTCAACTCAAACTAAAACATGTCCCCGAAAAAAACCATGTCGAATATGTAAATTATTGATAGTTTTTTTGAGACAACTAGGTCGAGAGTTGTTGACTCAGGAGGAGTTAGAGGCAAGAGCAAACATTTGGTTTAGATTATTGTAAATACGTCAGAATTAAGCATGGTTCTAGGTTCTACTCTGCTTTCCCTGTTCACACATGAGACTTTACATGAGAAAAAGGGAAGGAAGTGTTTACGTGTGAGAAACTTCCATCATACTACACGTAAATACCTATGGACATGTATAGACGCTACATTAATCTTTCTCTACTCGCTTCCATGCGTTTTATTATTACCATCCTTTCTCGGAACACCAGGGAAAGAGGAAGATGTACATTGCAACAGCTTCATTTCTCTCGCTCCTTGCTTTCTATTCTAGAGTCCTTGTGGTCTTGAGAAAGGCAGACTATGTATAAGTATGTGGGCAGTATATACTACATGGTTTATGGTATGATGGTCCATGTAGGAAAATTCCAGTTATATATCATTTCCTCCTTTCTTTGTGCATCTCGTCGTCCCTGAACCTTACAAAATACGAGAGTGAAATTCACTACGTTGAACATGCCAATAATCAAATTAAATAATAAACTTATTTAATTAACTGGACCAAATTATTTAGCTTTTCTTGAATTAAAGTACTCATTTAATTATTCGTCGGATAAAGAAAGTGTAATAAAACAGTACTATGGAAAGTAATAGAGAAGAGCATCAAGTGGTAGAAGTTCCTGATAACGATATTATTCCACAAGATGACGAGGAGTTGGAATTAGAATTGGAAGATAGTGAATCTGAGTTTAGCACGAGTCAAAAGCCGTGGGATCATTTCCGTTGGCTTCAACTTGATACTTCAGTGAGATTAAACCTTGCAGGTAAGTATATTTATTAACATTTTAATATGTAAATATTTTACAATTAAAAAAACTATTCCCTTGGAAATTTAAGGAACGGACTGGTCACCGAGAATTGTAATTGAGACGATGCCGTCAGGCCGGAAATTTCACCATAAGATAAGCATGAAACGAGAAGAAAAATCAGGGAGGATTCTTCCTGACCAGAAGCTGCTATATTTATTGAATTCCAAGAATCAAGCTATTTTGTCTCTTGATTACACTAGGGTTAGTTTTAAAATTTAACTCACGTTACTACCATTTTTTTCTCTGCTTTGATGATTACAAACTATTGAATTTCGAATCAGGATCTGAAATCATTCCATGTTATGGAGCCTGGATCACAACGCTTTATAGCTTTCTTTACCTTACCGTGCTATCCTCGAGAAAAAGAGAGCCCCCACGAAATTCATATTCATAATGTAATCGATGATGAAATTTACGTCGTAGATTCACTCGGCCCCACTGAGTTATCTATTCCGGTAAGATATTTAATTAATAATGGTTATTAAAATCACTTTTGCTAATCCAAAATTTATTTTCGTGCTAAACAGATTAAATCTGCTAACGGAGAAGAAATGGCCGTGATCATGAGACCACCTCCAAAGTGGACGGCGAGTCAACCAGGCCTTATGACCATTCATTTCACAGGCGATGATAGAGAAGGGCTAACTTGTAGAGAAAGAGCTATTCTTCTTGGTTTTTTTCTTGCTATTGTAAGCACATTAAAAAACAAAAGTTATAAACTGAGTTACGACATTGAAGCTAAATTGAAAATATTTTAATGTTTGCAGGGAATACAAGGAATCTCTCACTGGAAAAGATCGTCCGTAGGTTTACTAACAGTATACCTACTTTCCGCTTTACTTGGCTGCTTCATGGTACTCATCGTCTACATCGCATTCCGCAATGATCATTATTACGCAGAGAATCTAGCCCAGCACAAACTTTCATCCGGGAAATTTTTGCCATCGTTAGTGTATTTTAACACAAATTTATTGATAAACATTTTTCCTTCAGAGACATGGGCTTAATTTAATATTTTCAAAATTAATTTTCTCTTATAGTGGATGAAAACTGGAAATACTCATTCAACCCAGCCAGCAGGGGCTTGTAATATTATTTTTATTTTTGCATATTAAATAAATCATTGATGCTTATAATTAAAAATTAAAGTGGAAATAAACTCATAACAATTTACATGTATACGAAACTAATATAGATAAATATAAAATTAAGTCGTTTATTGGCTCACAATATTTTGATTTCAAGTTATAGCCTAGTGACCAGAAAAGAGTAAGAATATCATGATTAAAATTCATCTGTCATTCAATTCATCATCATTTACCTTAGGCGATAAAAAATGTGCAAGAGAATAAGACAAACAGTCATAACTACCATTAATACCGAAACGCCGATTAGAAACCAAAAGTTTGTCAAGTAGTTTGTATTTTTATTACTCAGTGCCTGTATCCTTGGTACCGTCTCGAGCCAGAATATGGTTTCCTGTTGCCAGAATTTATTTTAGAAAATAGAACCCACTTTAAAAAACATGATATCTGTGTCAATATTTACCTGTTTACGGAAATCTTCTCCCATCGGTAGTGCCACTGACGTAAAGTTGTAATAGCTGATGCTTTCGGGCCTACTAATAGGTCTCCAAGGGACATTATTAGGTGTTCTAGGTAAAACCAAATGTAATTCATAACTTTCACTTCAGCCGATTTATTTATTTTAAAATATCAGATTACCCCGTTGTAGCAAAGGCGACCCACGCTGTGGTCATGGTATCAGATACAAGTTCGCCCTCACTCGAAATATTTTCTTCCTGTCCATTCATTGGATCAAAAAGGTAAAACAGTTCATCTCCATGCGATACCCCAGTGTCAAAGAGAGGATGGTAAAGCTGATATTGTTTAGCGTATTTAATTTCTTGTTCAGAAAATCTCGGTGAAAATGGTGTTTTATACGAGAATATATAAGAGTAAACCGAATTATTTGAGTTTTTAGCGAATTTTTGTAGCATTTCCCTATGACAACTGTAAAAGAATGAATCTCCAATCATATTTATTAATTGGGTTATCATTTCAGTCTTTGATTGGGGGCCCTTAAAGTACTGAGTTTTTACGGCATCTACTATTTTGCTTAAAGGCTCTGGGTTGTCCCTACTTTTGGCTATATACCCGGGTATGAAGGTATTTTCAACGTAAAATAGATTTCTCAGTTTGCGTCCTAGATTAAAATTAATGTGGGCGAAGATTCCAAGGCCCTGAAACAAACCAAGAAGATCAATCATTATAATTTCTAAATTACATACCAAGTTACGTAATTGATTGTACTTACTTCGTCCTGGGTAACTCCAGTCAATATTGGTACTTTGGCAAATGCTCCAGTGTCCATAAGATCTCTAGGATTTTTTGGTAGAAATGGATCTTTCTCTCTCCAATTACCGTCGATTACAAGAGTGGTGAACAATGGAGATATTATATAATTATTCGGTAAGGAGTGATGGGCTCGCAGTAATTGGTTAACTGGCTTCTCTAGAAGACAGGCTGCAAACTTGGAGGAGTTTTTTAATGAGCATCCAACCTGTTCACCAATTAGTTTCGCATATTCCCGAGGGTCTTCGTTGATAGCCCTGTTTGTAAAATTAAATATTTAACTTAAATATGCTTTATATGAGAGAAGGACTACCTTTGGAAAAAATTTTCTAACCAGTCACAAAGAGCAGAACCGCTCTGAATGATTACACCATGAAATAGTCCTGCTGCCCTGGGTGATAGCATTAATGCATGTGCAGCTGCAGCGCCTAGGTATTGAGCAATTCATTGCGAATTAGATGCTGGACCCATGATAAGCATTGAAAGCATTGAAATAGTTGACATTATTTACCCGCAGAGTGTCCTAGAATTGAAACTCTATCCTTATCCCCTCCAAAAATTTTTATGAACTTTTGTACCCATTTTAATGCAATAACTTGGTCTAAGCTTCCTAGGTTACCGGGTATTGCATTATCTCCAGTGCTTAAGTAGCCAAGAACTCCAAGCCTGTACTAAACACGTTAGTTTAATATAATTAACAAAATATCATTTGTAAAATCAGAAAGGTTTTTAATGCAAAACAATTTTACATTGATGGTAACAAGAATGACTCCGCCAGTTTTCATGAAACGTTTCGGTCCAAACGAGTCTCCACTACCGAATTGGAAGCTGCCTTCATGAATTACAAAAATCACTGGAAGCAAAGGTGCTTCCGTGTTTAGCAAAATGTTTGTCGAATTGGCTAACTTGTTCATCATATTTGAAGGGGAAAATACATTCAAAGCTAAACAGTTTTCATTCCCAATGAATTCGCTTTTTGCGAAATCTATCTGAGGACAAGAGAGAGTTGTAGTAGCATTATACACTCCAACACGTTCCAACAACTCGGCTTCTTCAAATCGTTTTGGAGGTTTTGCATAGGGAATTCCGGTGAAAGCATAAAACTCTCTACTAGTTCCAGATATACTGTCCCAAAGTCCTAGAAATGTACTACCATCTTTAGTCCGTAAACTAACTCGGTCTCCGACTCCAGCGTTTGCAAGAACTATTTCAAGGCCAAGCAAAAACGCTATTAGAAGATACACTTGTACTGATGCTTTCGCTTTCTGAATCATGTTCACCAAAACACAAAGGAACGAACAGATCATTTCTCTCACTTTTCGTACGACGGAATCACAGAAAGCGTACACAATATTCCAGATTTAGTCAAAGAAACACTAAAACTGAGATCGGAACTCTCTGATCCTGGATACATTGAAACACTATAAAGACTCAATAAATTCACACCGCTTTTCCTCATAATCAAATTTGATATGTATCAAAGCAATTCTTGGAAACTCAACTTGAGAATCTCTGTAATATATCTAACCTCTTGAATGTACACTACCAGCTCGAGTATCCAATTTAATACAAGTCGCACACCAAGCCATTTCAAGGACAACCATGGAAAAAAGAGTTTGTCTTCTCATGGCTTGATCCGTATCCTAAAGAAAGATGAGCCAACAATTTATGTCATCCCATGAATTAGAGGAACGGGAGATAAGTCACAAGTCAAATGTACACGGTTCACTTTTTTCGATAATGTATGGAAGCAAAAAAAACGAACTGTAGATAAGAGGGCATTGTACTGACTTGAGCAACTTATTAAAGAGATTTGATGTGACTCGTAGTTAAAGAATTTGTGTATTCAGGAGGATTCTAATTTGCGTTGTTATGCATGACTTACTACATTAGAATCTCATTGAAAATATGCAATTTAATTTTTAATAGTGCTTAAGTTTAAATACTTTAAATAACTAAGTGCTTGTAAACACTCTCAGGTCTGTAGATAAAATAGCATTTTTATTTTCTACCTAGGCTTCTTACTCACAATATATTTACATATCTTTAAATTCTATTACAAGGTGGTATCTAATAATAAAACGCTTTTTGTTAAAAAGCACATTTGGTTTTACTAATGAAATCAAAAATATTCACGGTTGATATTTAAACAACTCAATAAGATCTTCTTGATCGACACAAAAGACAAATGAGAATGAGAGTCACAAGTAAAAGGAATATCGCTATACCAAACGCAATCCAAAAGTACGTGTGGTAATCCTCCAGGTCAGATATTTCACTACCTAGTTTCTGTATGTATGGCAACGTCCGCATCCAGAAGATTGCTTCCTGTTGATTAAAAACCAAAAATAAAAGTTATTCTGATGATTAACATGAAAATTATTTATACAAATGATAAACTAACCCCTTTTCGGAAGTCCTCTCCCATTGGGGACGGCATTGACGTTAAATTGTAGTAGTTTATGTTTCCAGGCTTAATTGGTCTCCAAGGTACTGCGTTAGGGGTTAAGTGAAGACCAGAAGCTGGGTTTCTATTCACAAGAATAATAAAAATCTAACCATTTTTGCTATTACTTCAATTAATGATTTCCATGTGTATCAAGTTACCCCGAAGTAGCAAATGCTATCCAAGCTCTCGTCATCATATCGGATACACGTTCATCCTCACTTCCTAACCGCTCCTGTTGTCCTGCTATTGGATCAAATAAGTAGAACAACTCGTCTCCATGGGATACTCCGTAGTTAAACAGAGGGTGATGGATTCCAAGCTGCCTGACCTGGCGAGTTTCATGACTGGAGAGGCTTGGGGAAGATGGCGTCCTGTGCGAGAACACATATGAGTACACAGGGGATCGCGAGGCTGTCGCAAATCTTTCTAGCATGTCCCAATGACAGCTATAAAACTGAGAGTCTCCAAGCATCTCTATCAACTCCGTTATTACTCTCTTTGTCTCATTTTCAACATCCAATTCGTCAAAATATTGAGTTTTGATTGCATCAACAGTTACGTCAAGTGGTTCTGATTGATCGATCGTGCTGGTGATCAGGTCAGGGAGGAAAATGTTTTCAAAGTAATCCCGATCTTTAAAATTCTCCGCTCCCACAGCAAGATGAATATTAGCATACAGTCCAATACCCTTAGAGAGCCGATATTACAATTTGAAATATGTAGTTATAAAGTTATATCTTAAAATACTTATGCGCACTTCATCATGCGTTACTCCAGCAATCACAGGAACTTGAGCAAATGCCCCAGCATCCATAAGTTCCTTTGGGTTCCTAGGGAGAAATCCCTCTTCGCCTTTCCATTCTCCATCAATGACCAGAGCGGTCTTGAGTGGAAAAATATAATATTTTTGAAGGGATTTTTGTGCTTCTAATAGCTCTTTCACGGGTTTTTCCAATAAACACGAAGCGTATTCATAGGAATCTCCTCCTAGCGAGCATCCTACAAGTTCGCCAATTTTTTCTGCATATTCTCTTGGATTCTCATTTAATGCCCTGTTGATTAATATTTATTACAAATTGATGCTAAACATACTGGTGACCAACGATCATTTTAAAATATACTAACCAATCGCAAAATGCGGATCCACTCTGAATAATTGCGCCGTGGAACAATCCTAACGCTTTTGGTGACAGCATTAACGCGTGTGCAGCTGCTGCACCTGGAGAACACCGAACAATCAACGTTACAAATCAAGGGAAACCATAGGAATGTATGCATTGACTCTGTAGCTGTATTTACCTGCTGAATGTCCCAAAATTGTGATCCTATGAGGATTTCCGCCTGAGATGAAGTGACATAAAAGGACATTTTACAATTAAAAATGATTCAATGATTATTAACCAAAAAGATTTTTCCCTTAGATTATTGACCTACCAAAATCTCGTATGTACTTTTCAACCCATTTAAGTGCAGTAACCTGGTCTAAACTACCAAGATTTCCAGGTATTGCTTCATCTCCAGTGCTGAGATATCCAAGGACGCCAAGTCTGTACTAAAAATACTTGCTTTATGAAATACACTTGCGTGCAAAGCATACTTAAAACAAATTGTATGCTTTAATTATTTTACATTGAACGTGACAAGAACAACACCACCATCCTTAATCAAGCGCTTGGGACCGTAAATTAAACCACTGCCAAACTGGAAGCTACCTCCATGAATTAAAAAGAGCACAGGCAATAAAGGTTTTGCTGATTGTAATGGAATACGTGTTGAACTTCCAAGAGGACTGATGACTGACGGAACGTTTGGAGTGTAGATCTTTTAAAAAATATAACATGCTTTGTTATTTATTACTATTTAAAAATAACTCAATGAATAACTTAAACAATACATTATTTACATTTAAAAATAGACAATTCTCATCTCCAATGAATGAATCATCAGACTGGAGCTGAGGACAAGGAGGACCATATTTGGTAGCATAATGTGTTCCACGTTCTACCTCTAACAGCTCAGATTCTTGAAATCTCTTTTCTCCAATGGTTGGTTTTGCATACGCGATTCCAGTAAAAGAGTAATATTCTCTGCGAGTCCGTTCAGCTTGGTTCCGTAGTCCAATAAATACTCCACCATCTCGAGTCTGCAAACTAACACGCTGTTCCACTTGTGCACAACCTAATTCAAGGACAAACGCCAAAACTAACAGGAAATGAAGAAGTAGTATTGGAATGGTTTGAGCCATGTTCGTGCGAAACATGAACAAACAAAAAAGATCACTCTTTACGAAAAAGAGAAAGATGACTCCAACTAAATCATAAGCATACTCTCACTTCCTTTATGACACTTTATGGAACCACAGAACTCTCACCAACTCTATCAAAATCTCTCTGATTTACCCTACGAAAAATCAAAGTCGAAAGTGAAACGATTTTTTTTGAAAACTAATCAACGGGATTAAGCAAAGGAATAAATAAGGAAAAGCTTGTAAATTTTTCAAGGATAAAAAATTAAGTAGGGTGTTCCGCGTGGGTTGATCAGATTCAATCTTTTGAAAAATGCACCACGTTGATTACACCAATGATGGTGAGAGTCTCAACGGATCTTGAAAACTGCCTAAGAGTAGGGAAGAACCAGTAAGAGGAGAATCAAGTGACTCTCTCAGCGTGCCAAACGATGATTACGGTAATGATTATGTTTTTTCCGCCGAACAGTTTCCAACGGAGAAAAACATGATACAGTGGAGGGCTCGCAAACTCCTCCGTAGACATGAAGCAACGCAGAAAGTTTCATACTCTTCTGTCTTCTTTCCCAATCCGAGCAGTTCATTAGCCGTGGCATATGAAATCTCCAAACAGAAACGAACCATCTCCCGAACTCCTCACGTTTGAGTTGCTGCATGAAGTCGTGTCATGTCACAAAAGAAGCAAAAAGATGAACGCTTTCCTCGCAGTCTAGAAAGTTCAAATAAACCTCGGGTCTATATAATAATATCGGTGGTAGCAGCTAAAAATACTTGAAACTTCTATTACAAGTTTATACTATCTTATCGTATATCGTATCTATTAGGGGCCAACGATATAATATAATTTGGTTTTCGATGTTGATGACTTAAATTGAGTGCGTCTTGGATGTTGCTTTGTCTCATTGCCAATTTGTATTGTGGAAGAACAACCAAGAATTTTCTATTTTGCATAAAACTGGCATAATCTAGAATAGCTAAGCCAAATCTTTTTAAACCTAACTACCTCAAAGATAAACAAAAGCGTAAACAGAAATGGATAAAATTTCAAAAAATGAATTTTCAAAGATACCAGTACAGTTTTATGTTCGAAATATTGCATATTCTATCTAATGACTTTATTTACTACTTAATTTTTGTTTAACCCCAATAATATGACAGTGCACGTGTTGTCACGCATGGTGCCCTGTCATTTGTCATTTCAAAATATGTTTCAAGGCTACTTTTCTTAATTAAGCCAGTGGATTCGAATGCCAGTTTACTGGGTCAAATAAGACATTTAATTTTTTCAATTTGTCGTGGATCATGTATTTCATGCATTAAAATGAGTTTTAAAAGAGTAAAGCAATTATTAATACTCTTCGTTACTAATTTTATTGCAATATGTGATCGATTAATTAGAGTATAAAGTGCAAACTCCTTTCATCCTCTTGTTTCTCAGGAAAGAAAAGGAGAAAGGGAACTCACATCAGTTGAAAAATGTTAAAGACACAACATACATAAATCGGGTCGGATATGTCGGGTTCGAGGTAGTTGTCACTGGGAAGTCTAAAGATTAACCTATTAACATCCATGATATAACTACGAACAAGCATAATAACATGTACCACAAAAACCAATTAGACTACAGGATCTTTTTATAATTCATCTCTTTTCTAATCTGACCCAATATTATTCCGATTAAAGCATTATTATTCAAACCAGTTTATTTTAGTCGCTTTCTCTATGGTACAGCTCAGGCACATATAGCAACTTAAAGTATAAATTACATTTATGGTTCACTAGACGGTTTACCTACATTCCATAATTTCTATTTTTTACTTCACATCCATACAAACTACATACTGATCTTTTCCTTGAAAATAATTATGGCAGGGTTATACAATTACAATTTTACAATATACATAACCGATATAGACACTTTAAATACAGGCATTATACATAATACATACATATGCATGATGTACAATACATAAACAGTATATGTCACCAGTAGATAATTTTTATGCAGTATTTTTTTCTTGTGTATACAAAAACTGAAAATTAAATTTTTAGTACAAGAATTGAACAATAAAACAGCATCTAGCTGGCTGAATTTACACTTTACACAGATAAAATATCAATCCCTTTCCACTTGAAGATTAGTCACCATAGTAATTAAGTCACAAAAAGTGTATGTAGTTATAGTAATTAAAGTTATTAGAAATTACATAATGGAGCAAGGTGCTGCGCAGCAAACCGGAAGGCAAACAGGAACTGGTACAGCTCCCTCCCCACCTTTCTCTGAATGCTTGGATTTCATTTTCTCGTTTTCCTTCTTCTTTCTCTCCATTTTCATCTTGCCTTTGCCCTTGTCTACCTCTTGTTTCATTGTTTCTTCTTCCGTTTTTGTGAACATTTGACCTGGTGGGTAGAAGACAGGTGGGCCGGTGACATTCCTTGTGGGTTCCAAAAGCGGCTCTTTGTTATTACCGTACTGGGGGTTTTGATACTGAGTAACGTTCTTTCGTTGAATAAGCTCGGATGTTTCGTCATCTCTGATGTTTGTTACGTTCTCATCGATTCGAACTGAGCGGACTGGTTGGACAGGGTGGCTTCCAGGACCATATTTGCGAGACTGTATGAAAATAACTTTGTTTTAGATGTACCTTTCTTTCATAAGGAGAAAAAATCAATTAAACTTACCTCGATTGGTACTGGTTTGTGAGGTCCTTCACCCCCGTAGGTAGTATTGGTGGACCTCTGTAAAAACAAGTAAAGAATTTGTAAAAAAGATATGACTACGATTCAAATTACTAATTTATTAATGCTTACTGTGTAGGTGCTGTCCTCAAAAGTAGCTAAAAGCTCATCTAACCGTTTTGGTGGCTCTCCCCCTTGTTTAGGTGGTTGAGGGGAAGGGAATCTGCGAATTGGGGATACATCCCTTTCTCTGTGTTCAGTAGTCACTGTCGAGGTATAATACCTTGACCCCAACCTTTCTGGCGGTTCATCGTACGAAGGTGTAGGTCTTAAGACAGTGGTGGAAGTAGTGCTTCCACTATGAAGAATAGGCAGTGGCACACCTCCAACTGGAGGGGGCTTTGAGGAAGATGATGTAGTGGAAGATGTCGTGGTCTGATGATGATGACTTGTATGACTTGTAGAAGAAATGTCCTTGGATGAACTCTGAAGAATCTTTCTTATCATAGGTGGGGTCTTTAAAGGGTCCACTTTTTGTGGAGGAGGGGTCACACTGCGATCAGTGATAATCTCTCGAGTATAGTTTGATTCTCTGGTACTGCTTGTTACTGGCTTCATGGGGGTGGATGTGTACAATGGAGCTCCAATTCCTCCAGTAGGTGCTCCGTTGCTCATACCTCTTGTTTCTGATGACGTCATATATGTTTTGCGAGTTTCTGTTGAAGAACTCATAGTTTCCAACGCGGGGGGTCTGCTTTGAATAGGTGGATATTCTGTAGTGATTAAATCATCCAATAGACGTTGGTTAGTTGTAGAACTGTCGGTGGTTGTTGTTGACGTATAAGGAGGAAAGTCATGGTCACCTCCCTTAATTAAAGTTGTGTATGAAGCCTTCGAGTAGAACTCTTTGCGCTCTACTTTCGGAGAGCGGGACGAACCGGTAGGAACTACACTGTAGCCGGTGGGCGAGCTAGGACCGGATTCTGTAATACATTTGTTTCATACGATTCCTTCAACATGAACCACCTTGCATACAAAAACGCTTAATACACTTACTCAGCTCCGTAATGGAGTTTGCAGGCGCTAAGAATTCTATTTGGGGTTGGGGTGTTCTATGAGAAGATGTCATTCTAGAAGTAGCCTCATCTGCGAAAGCGACAGACTTGGATTCTGTAAAGCGTGACGGACTTGTGGTCCCATATGCAGAGTCCGTCACACTACCTCCAATTACTGGACCACCGCCCACCAGGTTTCCAATCTCAACCCATTTTTCGTCAATGCTCTGTGGTGGTTCGTCATTCACTTGGGTTCTTTGCGTCAATCGATACTCTCGGTACTCCTGCGCATTTCGACTACGTGAATCTGTAGGAATCACTGTCTCCTGCAGGTCTTCCAAAAGACGATCTGCTCATACATTCCAAGAAAATAAATCTTGTCACAAAGCAAATATGCCAAAACCGACAACGCCTTTTCTAATTTAGAAAAGTGATTAATGACCCCATCACAATATAATTTAGCAACATTACTGAGTCTAGAATCCCACTCGCCAGAACCAGTGACACCTGTTTGTGTCAACTGTCCGGGACGTGACACGGTAGCCATATTTCGCCTGTTACAGCACTCTTTTCCAATCTAGTCAGTTTTTCAGGTTCACCTGCCAAATCCACAAAATGATGGAAAAGAATTAAAAAGGAAAAATCAATGTTAGCTTTGAAAAACACTTCATGATAAATGAATGATGAAAGAAGTTGCACCCACAAGCGGAAACAAGACCAGTATACAAGCACTGCTTACACCAACTGGCCTTTCCTCCCGCAACGCCTGAGCAACACAAAATGATTGAAAGGTCTTTTCTGTTTTCGAAATCGGGTTAGCAGGATATGGTTTCTACCGAGCTTAAGAAAAACCAGTTCAACAGTTGAAATTGTACCCACATGAGCTCATTCATTTTACTCATTTACTCCATATAGATTTCAGGGAATAATAAGTTCTATTCGCAAAAACTTGTAAAGTTGTGGGTGTCCAAAAACATCAAGCTTATGAGATGAAGAAAGCATCTTATTTTTAGACTCCTTCATTTTCATCCATAAATTACGCATGTGCATGCATATTGTACAAAGGTATAAAGGACAAAGCTTCTCAGTATATGCTCCAACTCCAAAGCTCATTCAAGAGCAGCCATGATCCATGCCATTTTTTAACAAACTTTTTTCAACGAAAAGAAACGAAATCAGTTAGTAGAAATGTTGCATGAAAGTGAATTCCTTCTTTTTCTTTTCTTGACTTTGGACCAGATCCAGATTCAAAACACAATTTTGCAACGCTTGTTTTCAGGAAGGAAATCAGGTCACTTACACTCTTTCCTCTTCTGCAAAACTTTGCTTATGTAGCTACCCTATAAATATTTTTACTATTTTTCGTTTTACAACATATGATCAAGATATTCGGGCCAATTCTTGCTGTTTAAAAAGTTTATTATGCAAACTCACACACGAGCGTCATCATTACATGTAGACCTAAGCCTCGTCTTTCTTCCATTACATCATCGTACTTTAATATCATGGAAAATCTTTACAGGATACATTTTTACTCTATATTGACACATGTATCTGAGAAACTTTTTTTATTTTCGCATAAAACTTACATGAGCAAATCATGCCTGATCTGTGTTCTCCTGTTGTTGGCAGACTTTTTTTTAAAATAAAACCTTCAAAATTGTAAAAATTTGTGGTGGTGTCAACAAAGAAAAAGTACATCATTCATCATTCATCTCCTCTCTTGCTCTGCCAGCCTAATAATCTCTTCCGATGATATGGCGTCACCTTCTGACAGAATTAGACTTGGATGGATGATCTAATCCGTAAACGCTTATCTTTCAATGTTTCAATAAAATAAACATTTTTGTTGGCCAATAGCGGATAAGGGAAGTAAATTTTTTTAAAGGATGTTTATTGCTATTGCTAACCATGCTCCTTGTTTTCTTACATGGTAATTCTTTATTTTAGCACCCAAGTGCAAGGTGAATTCATTTTTAAGGAAATGTATATTAGTTTGTGTACTCTTTTCATCTGTAACAGTAAACCACAAAGTGGACTAGACCACCATGAATGGACTTTATGGCTAAGCTTTTTTAAGGATTATTTAAAGTTACTTATTTCATCCGACTCTGGCTCATGTATCATTCAAGCCTAATTCCAATCATTTCTCTGAATGAATTAATTCTGTGTACTCAAATCATGAAGACAAAGTGCTCTTCTCCTTTCCAATTAAGTAATTAACTTTAATTTAGATTCTCGGACTGGGGTTATTTAATCTTTACCAAATAAGAGTGTACTTAAATAACTCGTTAATTACCTATGCGAAAAAATTCATATATTCTTTTCAATCCATGAAAATTATTGTTCATTGCCTTCTTCATCAACATGGCCAGCGTAAGTAGGAATGAGTGGTCAGATCACCATCACCAAGCTTAAATTTATTTAGATAAAATGGTAAAGCAAAAAAAGACGACGCATTTTCGGAGTGTATTTTTTCAAGCTTAGCAAACTGCTTATCTAAGTACATGATCATTTCATTGTGAAGGATAGAGCTAACCTCGATGTCCCAATTGTCCATGTCCATATACGTATAGCTCAATGTCCTGTTCAAAGTACACTCCAAAAGGGAGACATTATATCCTTGGGGTGATTTTCCTTTTACAACTTACGCGTTTGCGTACGCATATGAAAAAAATCTGTCTCGTTGTGGGCAGAGCACAAGTGATAAAAGACGGAAGGATGAAAATTATGGTCCCACACATTACGCATGTTTTTAGAGGGAGACCACGTTTAAAAAGCAATCTACAGGGAAGAATAAAGTTTAGGGGGGCTTGTACTTGTACACGTGTCAGTATAAGTACTCGGGGATGTAGTAATGTGTGAACCTTTAAAACTGCACTCACGCTGAATGCTGATAGATGACGATTTTTCCCCTTAACAATAAGCTTAGATCAACTTGGACATGCTTCACTTGGACCAAATGAATCTTTAACAACCATTTTACCCATTTTCTTATCATTTTTCTAAACGATTATTTCAAAAATATCAAAGTTCAATGTGAAAAGTTCCTTCCTAAACATTACTTAGGTGTATAGGTGGCCTAGGTCAACTGAAATTACATGATGTTCTGGAAACCACCACCTAAATAATCATCTAGATGAAGGTGACTGCAGAAATGAAATGCAGCAGCAATAGCCAGAAAAAAAGTTGAAGTGGAACAATCTCTGTGAAAAAAACTGCTATGCACTAGATTTACTTTGCTTGTGATTTCTGATCTTTTTCTTTATGAAAAAATGAAAGCCCTGGAGCAAAAGCAGTTTGCCGTTTTATATGTATTATAATGCAGTACTCTTTTGAAATGAATCATATAGAGTTAATATAGAAAAATGTGATTTGAGAGTATTTGACTTGATGTAAACATACATACCTGGAGGGTGTCTTTCAAACCTTGTCTTGTGTTTATGCAAGCAACAAGTTCATATCACAACACAAGGTCGATACCGGTTTAGCGAGCAAATCTCTGCCGAATATTTTCCTTGCCGCGGTTCTTCTGCTTGTATTTTTTTCACTAATCTTGCAGATGAACTTTGTTTCTTAAAAAACCGCCAAAAAATCACTTGCAGTCTAGAAATGTTTTACTGAAAAATAATGTTTTTTTGGGATGAATTTTCGATGTATTTAAAAATTGAGGTATTTTTTCACAAATTTTGGCACAATGATATTTGACACCTGGCTTAGTTGCTTCCGTTGGAGTTGACTAGATGCAGAATTTTCACTAGATAATGAACGATGGGAGGGTGTGTTATGTCACAGTTTGAAATGACATGCACCGGTTTGCTACTCAAGTAGAAATGAAGTAAAAGTGCTGATGACAAACGGTCGTTTTTGGAGACTACCCTCATCACACCTTGACAGAGTTTTGGGGGTTGCTTCTACGTAGAAAGCCAAATGGCAACTGATTGACTGTCTGTTGTCTTGGCCCACTGTTTTCATCTTTCTTGGTTCCTCTTGAAACGGTTGGAGCCTCTTTAAAAAAAGAAAGATCAGCTTAAGAATATTACGTGTAAGCATAGAGCCAAAGCAACTTAGAGAAGAGGCAAAACAGCCCACACATTTTTTCCCTTTGGCTCACATAAAAACTAGAAAGACTGTCAGCGCCTGCTGCTGTTTCATTGAGACAATGAAACTAGGCAAAATTCTATAATATGGCCCAATGCAAAAAAGACAATCGTTTGTTATATCATCATTGTTAGTATCTCTTGTGATCATCATTCCTGCCACTTGTTGCTTGAATAAGCGGCATGCTAGAATTCCTCACAAGATCAGAATCTAAAAAGATGGCCAGTAACACAAATATCTAAATCCTGTGGAATCCGATACACAAAAAATACCCTTTACTTTGACCATGCATGAATTCATCTTCATGGACTATAAACCAAATAAGCTTTAATCATTTTAATTATTTCTATTTGAAAGGAGCCGCATTTCAACAACTTAATTAAGTATAAGTACGGTATTCCAGAAGGTGCTAATTTCAAAGGAATTTCTAGAGTGACGCTGGACACAAATTTTTCCACAGTTTTCCTCCATGAATTATATCCTTAACGAACTCAATACGCCCCTGCTCCTGCTCTGCGCAAACTTATTTACCTATGTAGCCTATTAGCTCTGTACAGACAGATCCATAAACGCAGTATAAAAATGTGTAGGGAATTGTTCCATAGTTTTTCTTTGTGAAACGGCGCACATTGTCATGAAATGAAGAAGCGGAGCCAAGACCAATATACCTAATAGGTGAAATTTAAGCTGATGTAAATAAGGATCAAGACTGACTCCTCGCTGGGTGAGAGAGATGTGCATATAATATTGACAAAATTTATGTGCATGTCAATATTAATAATAATGGTGGTGGCGGGGGATAATCTAAGAAATGTTTTAGGTGTTGCAACCCTATTATATTTTTTGCAACGTCTCGTATAATTTTCTAACAACAGCATATCCTTGAAAAGTTTCGCCGTAAGCCTTGATCAAGCTAAATGAGGAAAAAAGTATTATTCTGTGCTAGTTTTGAGTCTGAAAGTATAGTAAACAATTTTTTGATGACTGGTTGCTCGGAATGACGACGGCAGTGATGATGATGTTAGTGTTTGTGGACATATCCAAAAATGGCAGACGAAGTTTATGCCATTATTTTATCGTCTTTTTTTTGCAAGTCTCTCACTTGCTCCTGCTTCAAAACACAATGAGCATTTTTAGACACACGATTTCTTCCATATTTTGCCCGTGGAGCTATACTTGTGTCATAAAATATGTTCCCGTCTTTGAATCGAACGTCCTTCCTTTGTGATGTTATTGTGTTTTACGCATGTGCATAAATAAATTAAGCGTTAAATCATTCAAGAGGTGGTTTCTTTTAAAAGGAAGGATGTTCCTTATATGGAGGGTAGTGTCTCCTTGCAATGTCTTTCTAAGAGTCTCCCGTTCAAAGAAAAAAAAATATGCGAAACCTGATGCCTTCATTATACTAGGAAATGCGATGCTTGTTCAAAGGGTAATTGGAAACTGGTGTTACATTGGTTCGATCCAAATAAAAAAATAAATTATGCATAAGGTGCTTCATTGTGAATACAAATGAAATCGTAGGGTTTTCATCATTCCTGGTATTTAGTCTCTGAAGAGTCATTAAAATGAGCGACCCACTCAGAAAAAATCTAAGCAAGAAGTTGGAAACCTACGCAAAACAACTGAATCACGAAATGAAGCGAATAAAAATGTTTGAGCACTGGACTCATCTTAGGTGACGTAATAATCTTAAAGCATTTTTCTTACTTTAAAGTCCACCCACTACAAAAGATCTTTTAAGGTAACACAATATATGCATACATATGTATGTTCCAGATATTGAGAACGAAAGACGCAGAGCAAAAAAGAATCTTATCGCAATTCTAGTTTATCTCCTGGCATTTATGCAATGAAATGAGTGAATAAATGATATGACCTAATGAAATCAGACTTTTTAAGTGTGGCAGCATCATTTAAAATCTATACTGCCCACACACACGCTTCCAATAAGTCCTACATGAATGAGCAGAAGATTTACAAGGCACATCTAATCAAAGCTTATAGGTAGGTAACCGCACACAGTCCCTTTCAATCAGTTTACTTAGATGCTCCATGATATGACTTCCAAGTTGGTAGACATTAATGACCACTTGTTGTCGACACATAAGTCATGGCAATTTAATACGAGACAAATGTTGCTCATTGTTACATTTTTATTTAATTGTTTTAGAAGTGGCATTCGGGTTGGAATATTTTTTGAAGTTTATATAAGATGTAAGTAGGAATATTTTACAAACTTTTACAACTTATAATACACGTTTGAGTTTATAGTGTAGAATATGATTTTTTATGACATTTTGTAAAAATCTGTATGATTTCCTTGATTGAACTTAATGCGGTTTGTTTTGTAAAGATTTATACAAATACCTCCGCAATCTAAAAAAGTGCTTGAGGCATATCTCATTCAATTTTCATTATCGAAGCAACTCATCTCTGGAATTTAATCTAGAAAGCAAAATGTTCATGCAACCACCAGGTGAATGCTGCCAACAGGAGAATGTATGTTGGCTAGTGTCGAATGAGCCTATTGGCTTCAAACGTCTGTGAGTAAGCAGATGAAATACATTGTTTATACGTAATGATTGCTGCTGATTTTTCAAGTATGGTTTTGTGATTGCCTTTGAAAAAATATTTGTCCATCCACGATTTCAGGTACAGGTCCATTTTTGCTGGGAAAGTTAGATGCGATACTTGGGCTCGTAAGGAGGGATGTTGTAAGACGATTGGTCCACCTCCAAAAATTTGCTTCAATTGTCCGGCACATTATTTAAAAAAGCATTCGCGAACGGTGCCAGTCTATTTCAAGCCAGAAGGTAAGCAACCATCATCATTATCCTTGCATTATGCAATATGCAAATCTATCAACGAAATAGCGAGCATATGGCTTGACATAAGTCTAGACAGATTCGATTAAGAGCTAAGAATTTTTTATCGAAAAAACGAGTAGGAGTCAATCAAGGCTAAAGGCTTTTATTTAAGTAGATAATAATTTGACAAGATAAGATAAATGTAGTTTAGCTTACCACTTTAGCATAATCTTTAGAAGCTTTAATTTTTTTTACATGAAGAGCTACGAGTTTCTAAAAAGGACAAGAAGTCTTATGAATATCAAGGTGCAGGGATACAAATCGGTGAAGGTGAGAATGCTTGTGAACTTCCTCCGTTGAACGTTGATTTCTCCAAGCAGAGAACGAGAAACAAGGATGAATGTACATTTCCAAAGCCTCCCAGCAGAATGGGTTTATTTCGAAGCCCTAAGGAACCTCCGTACGAAGTGAGATATAAGCTGCGTATGCCAAGAGATTGTGAATGCGACCAGATAATGTGGGAAGATCTCATTAATTCAGCCGAACAAGCTGGCAGAATGGCAGCAGAAATGAATAAACAAAAATCTAGACAAGGTAGAAGCCACTATCCAACAAAAGACTATATCCGATCGAATGCGATACATGCTATAAGAATGCCTCCAAGAAGATTAAGAAGATGTTACGTGGACAAATGCGGAGTCCATTTGATAGACATGTCTGATTCGCCTTACGTCCTTCGTCCCGGTTTCGGCAAAGTTCCGGCATATCTTTATCGTAGGAAATGGGAGCTTCTTCAAGAAGACCTAAGAGCCAAGCAAGAAATTCAGGATAGAGCCATGCAGGACTATGAGCTAGTACAAGAACTAGAAAGACAAGCGGTCATAGAAGGACTTAAAGAATATTGGGGTAAACTCCTCCAGGATTATAACGCCCTTCCACTACTCGGCTCAGAGAATGAGAGACAGAGAGAATTGAAACATGACTTGGAAGAGAGAATGAAAGAAGTCGAAGCCGATTTGAAGCTGCTTAATAGTACAAACATGCTTTACGTAGGGGATGTTTGTTCCTCACATTATCTCTAATCATCACAGAATTGTTTGTTTCCATATTTTTGAGAGCAAAAATGTGTCACTTTCGAGTGCGCTCGTGTATTATGCTGAAATACTATTAATAAATTCCAGCTTGCTTCAGTCTATCATAAAAACCAGTATTTTACAGAGGTAAAACTGTTATTGCCAGAAGTACTTGAATTTCAAAGGAATTTACACGGACCTAAGTCATGCCAATTCTATGCGTCATCATACCTCGCTTATCCATTTCTTCTACACTGAATATTTTTTTTTCCGCCAGTTTTGATAAAAATGCCCATTTTGTCACTGTTTAAAAACAAATCTGATTAGATAATAATACCCGACACACTTACAACTTGTTTGAAACAGACAAAATACTTGTTTGATAAAAATATGTCAACTAAATTGAGCAGACAGCTCCAGACAAGGGCAACCCTCTCTGAAAGTTTATGCTTTAAAAATTTTTAAGAGATTTCAACTGTAAAACATGGGTAACTTTGTACCAGCGAAAAAATTGCATTAAAATTTAACTCAGCAAATACATTTAGCAACATTAGTTGACTAAAATTGTCACTTTAATGCCTTGAAAATTCGAAGCATTTTATCTGGGCTTAGCCGTCTGCTTACTGCCTACCTAATCTTGCAATAAATTTGCAGTGTCCTTTAAGCTCCGACGACGATTAAACTTCGCGCTCTATTTTCTACATTCATGCAAGTGGTAGGTGTATGCCTTCTGGTGTACGAATTGTTTATCGGTTGATGCTACAGCATGGCTAAAGCACACGCACAAAATTACAAAGTTTTCATGAACCAAGAAAAATCGTCTCAAAGTATGGATAGTTCAGCAGAGGTCATTTCCGTAAATCAAACAAAAATGAGTGAGTCTTCCCATATCATCCAATGAGAGAAAACGAGACAAACCTTATTGTTGACTTTGTTATTTGCATAAAAAAATCGCCACAGAGTAGGAACCAACAAATCATCTCATGCAGATCATGGGACAAAGTTATAGGTACTATAAAGTTTACAAAGTACATTTTGAAAAATACACATAATGAAGGAAAACTTGAGAGCGAATATATATTTTAACAAAATACTGAAATGAATATTATCAGTGAAAAGAGGAGCGATGAATGATGGGTTATTAACTGTATTGTCAAACCTTTGTTGACAAAAATACATTCGTATAAAATGGTTAGCTCTTGAGAAGTCAGCCTAGCCTAGTTTCCATTTTTTTTCCAGCGAGAATACTTATCTTCAGCAGATAACAGAACAAAGTTTTAGTTTCACGAGAACCCCATATTAAATAATATGCTATAAAATTTAACGCGCTTTGCAATTATTGCATTGAGAATTGCATATGGATGGTATGTACTCGTAAATGTACATATATTTAGATTATGGTGCAGGGGCAATTTATGGAATTAAGTCTGTAGGCATTGGAATAGTTTCTTCCAGATACCTTCTGATTTCCAATCAGTCCACAGGTAGATCGTACTTAAGTTTTAGAGGTGAAAATTATCTTGTGGGGACGAGTTTTTGATATTTTGGTCTTGCTTCGCCCCAATGTGGTCCATTACCAAGGGGCGTGCCATTGTGGTAATAATTGTTAACGGAACTGGATTTACATCAGCTTAGCTTCATAAAATATGTGATTTTGAGTCATTGGGTCTGTAATTTTATTCCAGGCATGCCTCCTATTATTAGAAATTGTTGTGACCAGTGCAGAACCACAAGCTGGCTATTATCAACTTCCCAACGGTCAGCTTCGACCACTTCAAAACTCGATTTGTGGAGTAAGTTAAACATTGATTTTCGAATAATTTATGAAATATTTGTGAAATAAAAATTCTTTAATAATTTTAGGATTGTCCTGCAGGGACAGTAAGAGAACAAGCTTCCGGTCCGTATTGTGGAAGATGCATTTCACCTCAGCAATCATGCTCTGCAGGAACTTACATGAATGCCATTGGTCAGTGTCAGAACTGTCCATGTCCGGAATCCTCTGGATCAAGAAGGTCAATATCAAGATCAATTACTTTTAAAAACAATATTTCTAAAACTGAGATGACATAAAATCATTCTTTTAATCAGATTTGGAACAACGTGTCGAGTAGACAGCGATGGACAAGTGACCTGTGACTGCCCGAGCGAATATACGGGTCGAGACTGTTCTCAGTGTGCCCCAGGGACGATTCAGAATAATGTTCCACCGTATAATTGTCTCAGGCTCAATAGCACTAACAGTTTTGCCATGTATTGTCCGTTAGGAAATTCTTGTTCTCAGCCCTCTATCCCTCAAATTGTCCAGCAAAGGCCTCAACAGACACAACCGGTGTGCCCTTTCACACAGAATGCCAACCAGGCGCAACCGCAATGTCCTTATACCCAGACTCAAACTCAACAACCATTACAGCAGCCAGTTACTTGTCCAATCACCAACCAAACAGCCCCTTGTTCTATAGGTGGTTGTGGAATTTGCCCACCAAATCAATGCCCAACTGCTTGTGGAGCAAATCAGTGTCCAATTAACTGCGGAGCAACATGTCCTTCCAACCCCTCCATTGTGCCTTGGAGACCCCCACCTCCACCTCCATGCCCCGGGCCGATTCAATGTCCTATTAATCCACCTGTTGTATGTCCAACGAATCCAGGAATCTGCCCGAACCAGACCTGTCCGACTTGTCCTGTAAATCCTCCAGTGACTCCACCGCCGTGGACTAAACCACCGCCCCCACCTTGCCCAGGACCAATTCAATGCCCACAAAATCCTGGAAACCCTCAATGTCCGGGAAACACTCCCTGCCCACTTAATCCAGGAAACCCTCAATGTCCAGGAAATACTCCTTGCCCACTAAATCCAGGAAATCTTCAATGTCCAGGAAATACTCCCTGCCCACTAAATCCTGGAAACCCTCAATGTCCAGGAAACACTCCATGCCCAATAAATCCAGGAAATCCTTCCCCCTGCCCGGGGAATACTATTTGTCCAGGGAATTCTACCTGCCCTGGAAATACTCCTTGTTCAGGAAACACGCCTTGTCAAGGAATTACCCCATGCCAAGGCATCACTCCATGTCCCGGAATAACTCCTTGTCCAGCCATTCAACCTTGTCCTCCCTGTCCAATTACTTCTTGCCCTGCCTGCCCTCCCGAAACACAGTGCCCACCTTGTCTCACACAACCGTGTCCCAATCCTTGTCCGAATCCCTGCCAAATGTGCCCCGACCCTTGTCAACGATGTCCCGAGATTCCACAATGTCCAAATTGTACGCTCAGTTGTCCTCAATGCCCACCTTGTCTCATAACTCCTGATGCCAACCTTGATCCTTGTATTTGTGATCCAAGAGGAACTGCTGCACAATCCGGAACTGAATGTGCCTGCAAGGTCAATGTACAAGGAGCCAGATGTAATCAATGCAAGAAAGGTTACTTTGGACTGTCCAGTACAAGACTAGAAGGCTGCGTAGCGTGCTTCTGTTCTGGACTTACTGATTCCTGTCAGGCCGCAACTTACTACCGGTCTATTATCCGCACTGATAGAAGTCTTAACTGCACCATTGAGTTGACAAATGAAGACCACACTACCGTCTACTCCCAAGGGTCTAACGGCTTTTCATACGATGGTCAAAGTGCAAGTTACAGTAAAGGATCAAACCGACGTCTTTTCTGGTCACTTCCATCTTGTTTAAAAGGAGATCGCGTAACTTCATACGGAGGTTATCTCAGCTTTACTCGTTTATGCACTGGAAGTGGTAGTCCACTTGGGGCAGATCATGAAGTTATGCTTGTAGGAGGTTCTGGCGCCACAGTTTTCTGGACAACGTTCGAACCCCAGAAATGTGATGGTAGCTGGAAACAAATTGACGTTTTATTGGCAGAACCAGCCTACTGGTCTAGTTGGAAGGGAGAGCAGTACCGCAGGGCTACTAGAGCAGATATCATGGAGGTCTTGGCAGACCTACAACTTATCCTAATTCGAGCTACTTTCACTAGCAACACTCAAACCACATCTATTCGTAATGTGACACTGAGCACAGTCACTAAGACCAAGACATCTGAAGGCGTTACAATGCTCGTTGAAAATTGTCGGTGTCCAACTGGATATCGGGGCTTGTCCTGCGAGGTAAGTAGGTCATATCACATCAGGTCAGTTAAAAAATAAGAAAAAAAAACAAAATTAAAATTATTTTGGTATATCAGAATTGCGCTCCAGGATACTACCGTGAAACCACGGATATGAGCAAGAGTATCTTTGGTGCTTGCAAGCCTTGTCCATGCGGAAAGACGGCCGAAGGTTGTCATCTATCTGGAGGTCAAGTGGTTTGTTCATGCAAACAGGGCTTTACAGGCCCATTGTGCCAAGATAAAGGTATTAAAATCACTAACAATTATGACCTAAAGTGTACAAAACCAAACAAAAGTAAATGTTGTCTTGTCCATTCATTGCAGAGGTGATAACAGTCACATGCGACCCATTTAGAATCCGTGAAGTGGAGGGAGCTAAAATAGACTTTACGTGCAGCTTCACCACGAACTCCAAACGTCGTTTGCTCATGAGGCTGGGAAGAGATGGCTCTTCTGTCAAAGCGGAGGAGACTACCAGCATTACTAAAACAATCACTTTATCCAAAGATCTTAGTCGCGTTGCTTGTGAAATTGTAGATACTTCTGGATTGACTTGGGCTATCGTCTATTGCGCAGTCGGTAAGATGTGAATTTGGAAGAAGGGATAATGGGACATGATCATGATTCTTTAAAATCATATTTTTGTATTTTGTAAATCTGCGCAGAATTAATTTCTGAAGCAGCAGTATACGTCCCTCCACCTCCTCGAGTGATATCGGTTATACCCAAAGAAACATTTATTTGTGTTTATGAGACGCAGACCGTAGTAATGTCATGCGATGTATTTAGTTTCGGCACCCGTAGGGCAGATATAGAATGGAGACGTGAAGGTATAAAACATTTAACTTGAATTAATTTTATGATCAATCTATATGAGCTTAGATTTCAAGGTTCGTCATTTGAATTCTATAGGTCATTCCAAGATTATGGGCACAGGAAAAGACATGACAATCCATAATGCAGCAGTTGATGACTCGGGTACCTACATTTGCTCCACAAGTGACGGAGAAGTTGTTGGAGTTGGACAAGTAGCGTTGATGGTTCGAAGGTTATCCATTAACAGTATGCTACTCCAATATCCTGTTAACGCCACAAACCCGCTAGACCTTAGTATTCATCAACAACATGGCGGAGACTATCCAAATTACCCATATCAAGCTGATGCCCCCGCAGGGAATGCAAGCACTGGTCAAATCCCCCAACCACAAATTAATCCAATCACTGCAGGTCATCCAAAAGCAGTCGTAGAGCCTAGTGAAGTAATTGCAAAACCCGGAGAAACAGTAATTCTCCGATGTAACGCAAGTGGAGATGAACCCTTGAAATTTTACTGGAAGTCCGGAGCCAATGACTATATCCCGATGCATGTTCGAGTATCCCATGGAGCTCTGATTTTCAGAAACTTCCGCAGTGAAGATGCCGGTGCCTATTATTGCATTGCTTGGAATCACTTGGGACAGTCAACTGCTCGATCAACAATTTTATTGGATAGCACTGTCCCTAACAATCAGTCAGTGTATGCTGGACCACTTAAAATTGAAATTCTTTATCAAGAAATTACTGCCAGGGCAGGCGAAAACGTGAATTTTCAATGCAGATCCAACTCCACTGGAGTAAAGTATGAATGGAGTAGGATCGGGGAGAAAATGCCTAATTCTTCGGAAGTTAGGAACGATGGGTTACTTACCTTATACAGGGTCAGTGAACCTAACCAAGGAGCCTACTTATGTACGGCGACAGCTCCCACTGGAGAACAGAAAACTGCTCAAGCGGTCCTGAAGGTTAATCAGGTAAGGCATGATTCTGATTTGTTATGATTTTAACAACTCTTTGAGAATTTTTAATCAAGAGTTAAATTAATTTAAATAGGTAATCGAAATGCTGGTTCCTCCAAGAATCAATATTAAACCAAAGTCTCCACTTCGAGTTCGATCAGGGGCGAAGGTACGGATAGAATGTGAGAGTCTTGGAAATCCTTTGCCAAACGTAACATGGGTTCGATCTATCAAGTAAGTTAACTAAGTAAATGTTTATTGGTAATTTATGTACTCAACTTGAATCACTTAAACTTAAATTTTTTTAGTGGAGTCGATAAAAAGTTGGTGGGCACTTCAATCAACAAAGCCATCTATGAAATCAAACAAATGTCTCAATCTGACGTTGGCAAAGTATGCTCAAATCAATTGAATTTGAATTTCGATTCATACTTGACGAGAGTTTTATATTGAATTTATATTGCTTTTCAAGTACACTTGCATCTCTATGAACAAAGCGGGACAAAAGTCAGAGTCCATGTCATTGGCGATAGATGATGGTCTTCCTTGCAAAGAATCTGAGTTTAGATGCAAGTCAGGAGACCAATGTATTCCCCGTGAAGACCGTTGCGATTCGGAAAAGGACTGCAGAGACGGCAGCGATGAAGCAAACTGCAAAGGAATACTTCGCAATCGACAGTAACTTTCAGCCGATATTGGTCCTGTATTAAGTGTATAATTAATTTGTAGTTGTACCTCAACTTTAATATTGTAACATATCTACCTCAGATTATTGTGTTCAGTGAATTAATTCATCTATAATGTTTTTAAATTTTATGTATGTGTGACCAATCAAAATTTTCAAGTTAAGAAACTATTTATTTATTGTCATATTTCAATAAAGTTTTACTGTGAAATTGTATTTTCTTCCTAATAACACAAAGGTTAATTATATAACTTGGTAGAATTCATATGAGGTTTCGGAAATGTTGGAAATCTGTCTGAAGGAAGTCGACGGCTAAAGACGCTTGATGAAGAGTTACTCCAAAAAATCTGCAGGGAAAAAGATTTAAAATTACATGTACTGGTTGACCTTAGCAAATTATTCCTTTCTTAGTTGAAATTTTTTCAAACCTGAAAAATTACACATCTTCCAATGCAAACCGGTGAACTATAAACCAATGTGGTTGCAGACCGGGAAGATTTGTTAACCCTATTAATGCCTTTATCTTTGGATGTTGAGTTAAATAACTGAACTGGTTCCCTGAGAGAAGGCCATACTTTATGAATTTCCGGTTGAAATTTTAATTAATTAATAAATTCTTTTTGTTGAATTATATCATGATCAAGAAAATTATAGAGATACCTGTTCTACGCCATGAACACAGGTGAAGAAAATACTTAAACAATGCAAAACTACAAATATTGAAAAATTCATTGTTAACTTTTCTGCTTTTGTATTTACCTCAGATTAGTTGCAACATTACTAAACTACACATTTGATATTTAATTGCCATCCTTGAGTAGAAAAATGTTTATGTATTTTAATTCATCAATTAAACATGCAACACGCATCCCATACACTCCTGCGTGCATGCGTGTTTGTATGCAACTTTCACTTTTTCGCACAAATGTTCAACCCTAGTATGATGTATCAGTACAGTGAGTTAATTATTAATCAAAAAAAATTTTTGTCACACCATGCACAAAATAAATTGACTTTAATGAGCCTATATGGCCAGTCTCGGTAGCAAGCATACTCGATCATATTTTTCTATGCATCCAGTACCAGTTCTTTTCCAAGCGTTAGACAAAATCCTTTTTCCATTTGCTTTGTCTATTGCCCTGCGTAGAATACGCATTATTGCACGAATCTGATGACCGGAGCTACATGAAATAGAAATGCTCTGTCTTTCGTATCTTTTCGATCAATAATTCCCCTTTTGCAAAATCTAGTTTAGTGTGGGCGGTTAGTATAGGAGTATGAAAGCAGAAATCTCACAAGTCACAAAGTACACAACATTGCACAAGGAGACCATCTTAAAATATGCTTTGGGGTGCAGACTGCTTTACTACAGGACAGTTCCAAATATGACAGTACAAGCTAGTATGACGCCAGTTATGTATAACTTTTCCTTTCCATTTGCTCGCTAGACCGACTAGTCTTTACTCCCTTTGAGAAGTATTAAATTAGGAAGTATGCGAAAGTGAGAAAGGATGGACTTTTGGAAACTATCAACAGTTGAAGTAGCTAGAGCTGGACATCAAGGTGGAACTGCTAAAGATAAAGATGACGTTAGTCCTGTGTCAGCAGACTATGGACCTAGCTCGTGTATAATAAGCAATGAGCTTTTTATATTATACTACCCAAAGCTCTTTGATCAAACTATTTTTTTTCACTAAATTCCAAATTTAATTGACATATCATCGTGAAGCGCTACCAAAGTCTAAATCTATGCCGATTCGGCTTTTTTAGAGGATGAAAGAAGGTGGAACTGGGCTAACAGTGGAAGATGATATATTTTCTTCATCCTCTGCTCCTCCGGGAGGTGGTGGGGCTGGTAGTAGCGGCCTACCGGCAAGAGTTCTTGTTCGGTCGCGGTCACAGATTAGCTTCGTCAGTCGGAGAATCATTTTGATTATCGGCCTACTTGTGATTTTCGTCCTGTTTGCAATTTTAATCTCATTAGCGCTTCATTGGTACTATTCAGTGTACAGAGATGGAGAGATTCAACTTACTTACAATCACAAAAGGATGGCCGGTCTCCAGCCGAAAGTTATTAGCAGAGTGAAAGGACTATGGGCGACAGCAAATAGAAGCGTACATGATCTAAGCGCCAGAGAGTTCTTGAGGAACTTGTCTAGAACCGATCGGTCTACTTGTTATTCCGCCCTTTGTGTGCATACAGGTAACTTCATACTTTCTCCATACATCTAAAAAAAATATCAGAAAAAGTAAAACTACACATTTTTTTGCAGCATTGACCTTGTTGGAGTCCATGGATTGGAAGCATGATCCATGTTCAGACTTTTATACATTTTCATGTGGTGGATGGGTTTTGAAAAATCCTCCGGAATCAGCTTCATCCGTTACTGACCACTTTGCCAAAATTAATGATCGAGTAGTTCAAGCCACACAACGTAATCACCAATATTTTAAAATAAAAAGGGGATATTAATTGTTTGTGCTTTCAACTTGAACATGCTTGAACTTTTTCCAGGTATTGTAGAAAACACCAAGCCAAACGGTAATGTCAAAGGGTTAGAGCTAGCTCGTTCCTTGTACTTTGAATGCTCAGATATAGAACAATTGGAACGGAACGGACTATCATACATAATCAAAATATTAGACGCTAGTGGAGGATGGCCCTTGATTCACGGCCATGCTTCGGGGGACACTTGGACTCAACGCTGGAGTTTTAACTGGCTTGAGGTTGAATGAAATTTACTTATATTTAAACCTCAGTCTGTCATTTTTAACATGTCTATTAATTCACACTCCTCATAGGTGGTAGCTCTACTACAGACGCTTTCAATTCAAACCATTTTATCATTAGAAATTAGACAAGACATGTCAAGGCCTCAGACTAACGCTTTATATGTGATCGAGCCACTTTTTTTCATCAGTCGGGAGTTTCTCATGGAACCTGATAAAAACGCCAAACTACTCACCGCTTACAAACGATTCATTGTAAGTTAAATTGATTGGCTAATTCTCTCATAGCAAAAGTTTTAGATAAATATAAAAATTGAATTATAGTTTCTATTTAAATTGTGATGTTCCATTAGATTGAAACTGCTATAGAACTAATTCGCTGGAATAACCATCAACCGAACAGTATACAACTTGATCATGCTGCCCAAGACATTATCATGTTTGAAGTGAGTCTAGCTAAGCTCGTTACTCAAGAGTCGACAAGCTCCCATTTAGACATGTTCAACGGTTCAATATTAGACCTTCAGGATGAGACTGATAAATATCTTGCCAGCTCAAACGTTCGACCTAAACTTGTGTGGGAGGTTACACAAAATTCAACATAAAAATGAAAAAACTGGTCAACAATAATTCCATGATTTAATGACATTTTGATGAATTTTTTATTCTGCAGGACTTTATAAACATGGTGTTTGACGGGAGTGAAGTGAACATAACAGCTAAAGAAAAGATTCTCGTTCATGATATGAAATACATCAAAGGATTAGTCAAGTTGTTGCATAACACGTCTACAGAAACGTTAGCAAATTATTTGCTGTGGCGTCTCATGTCCAAGTTTACCACTGGATCAACTAAAGCGCTTCGCAAAATCCATTTGAAATTCTACGAAAGTCTTTACGGCGAGAATAGACTACTAGACAGAAAGTCTATTTGTGCCATGGTGGTAAATAATAAATTTGCGGTAGCAATCGGTGCGGAGTTTGTCAAAGATTCTTTTGAGTCTTCTCTCCAAAGGGAAGTAGAGAGCTTGGCCACCAACTTGAAAGTGAGAATGGAAGAGCTTCTTGCTAGACAATCATTCATTCCACACTTGCTTCAAATTGCCATTCAGCGAAAACTTTCTTCCATTAAAACCTGTGTGGGTTATCCCCGTACTTTATCAAATACCTCCTATGTCTCCAACTTTTACCAAGATTTGAACTATGAATCCATAGAAAATGCATCTTACATTGAGAAATACATGTGGATTTCTAAATGGCTTTTTCGCAAAAGTTTATCCGTATTACGTCAACCTTTTGATACTGAATGCTGGGGTACAAAATGTCACACAGATATAAAATATCTGGCGATTTTAATACATCTGAGCTTGGCACTTGCATTAAATTTTAGTTCAAAGTGACAATTAGAATTGTCAAGATCAGATAAAACAGATCCGAATCAGATATATTAAATCTGTGTGACACATAGCTGGAAATTACTGGGGTGGGAATGGGAACTTCATCGGTGAGGCTTTCGCTTACTATGACACTGCCCGTAATTCAATCAGTGAGTAAATCAATCATGAATAGGTTGTTTTGTGGGCTTTTTTGTTTTTGGGTAATTGTGCGGTTTCTTTTTCGTTAGACTTTCCAGTGGGTATTCTTCAGTCTCCTTTTTACTACCACAGTCCCTCGGTGCCAATGTACCTGAACTACGGGTTTGAAAATACGCTTTTAAATAATTTTATGTTTAATGTGTATGCTAGTCAATGTTAATTAGTTGATTGGATTTTTTATATATCAACTAAAATTATCAAAGTGGGATCGGGACAGTAGTTGGACATGAGCTTACACATTCCTTGAATATTGAAGGGTGGATAAAGTCAAAATTAGCTGGAGAGTTGGAGAAGCTTTGGGAATGTTTGATATCCTCCTTTTCCGATACTGACATTACAGAGTTGGACGGAAAGTCAAAAGTAGATGGCTACCGAACCCGCTCTGAAAACTTTGCGGATCATTTTGGTCTAGCATCCGCGTACTGGGCATATCAACAACGTATCAAATCTACAAAAAATACTATCAATGAAATAGAAGAACAAGGCTTACCCGGTCTAGAGTTTTTTTCCAGTTCACAGATGTTCTTCATTAGTTTCGCCAATGTAATTTGGAAAATAATAAGACTTCAAAAAAAAAATTATAATGGGATTTGGTGCTAATGATGTGCAACTTTATAATCATTTATTTTGCTTATTTGTGAGACAGATGTGGTGCGACTCCAAGTCCAAGGAGTCTCTTTATGAAGAGGCTGTGTCTAGCACTCATACTCCGAAAAAATACAGGTGAACTTCAAATTAATAAAATAATACAAACGGCACTCTTTTACGTAGTAAACCTAAATATAATGATGATAATAACGTTTTGACATTGAATAGGGTTCTCGGTGCTCTAAAGAATTCCAAGGACTTTGCACAGGTCTGGTCGTGCCCACCCGACTCGAAAATGAATCCTAGACAAAAATGCAATTTATTCTGATTCCATTCTTTGTGATTGCACGAAGCGCATAGAAGAAATATCTGTTTAAGAAAACAGCTAGAACCCGAGAATTGCTCGAAACTACTTAAGTTTTAAAAACGCAGAGTAGGATTCAAGACACTAAAAGCAACCCCCGCTTGCAGACATACCTAGAACAGGTGAACCTACTTTATAAAAAGGCGCAAGCATGTAGCAACTTGCAAAGACTTCATTTCATTCCTTAGACAGCTTTAAATGTGATATACAATCTATATAATTTGTAACGGTTTGCTCATTCAGTAATTATCTTCAAAAGAATTCTTCTTGTGACATAATTGAGTCAGTGTGTTCCATGAATTCAAGTAATAAATCATACTCATTATTGCTTCAAGGCCATCGGAAAATGTTTCAGTATGTATGTGTACTCATAATTATGGTACTACATATGCATTGCTTGCTTTAAAAAATATAAAAAATAAAAGATTTCATGCAACCTTGGTGGCCCACGAGTACAACGTTATCAGATCTTTTATCTTTTATGACTTATTTATGTATTTTGCAACGGGTCGCGTGATATAACTTGCCTTCCAAAAACGAAGTAGGCAGAGGAGCCAAGCATAAATGAAGAAAATTCTTTTGTTCATGACGGCATAATCGTAGTGGAAATTCATAAAGAGAAGAAGAAAAAACTGGCCCGAATCCGGAGGTCAAGGAACGCTGAAACTCGTTGTTCACGCAGAATATGACGATTCTCAGTTAATTCGAAGTATAATTCCATATACAAAAGGATAGTATTAGGCTTTGAGAATTTGTGGCATTGATAGTGCGTCTAATTTGCAAAACAAAATTTATTTCGTAGTATTAATTATTTTCCTGAATGAAATATTGTAGGTGCTTGGGCCACTTGAAAATCGCATTGATTTGATAATTGCTCACACTTAGGGAGCGATGATAGTTTGATGAACTTTTATTAAAATTTGGAACGACAAAGACTTAGGATGTTTTCTTTGATGGCATTTTTTTCTGGCGACATTTCTTCATGATTTTGCCAATGCTACGCACCACCGAGTATAGATATGCATACCTATGAGAGATTAAAGAGGTTGAATATTCAGATTAAAGAATATTGCTTCGTGATTTTATTTTTAGAAAGTCCTTTTCAACCTATTCCCACTAGGGAAAATTGAGACTGAACCGTAAAAAATAGGAAACGCTTAAATGCCTACGTTCTTCATTGCTTTTCTTGATGTTTTCTCTTCTCGTGGCTTTCGCCCTTTACATTTGATGAAACCATGATGAGAATTTTGTTTGTATTTCTAAGCATTTTTCTATCAAGTAGAAGGAATTTAATTTTTTCATCGTTATCCATATCCCAGCAAGCACAAACTTTGAAGGAAATTTTAAATTCCTGTCGATTGGTTAACCACATTAGGTTTCCTGGTGGTATGAAAATGAGCGGAAGAATACACAAAACCTTCGATTTAATTGCCTGCGTGTGATGTCATTGCCAACATTAAGCGAATTCAATGAATTTTCCCTCGATGCTATATGGTATCATGGAGGTGCAACAAAATCAAAGTTAAACAGAGAACTTAACTTTAATGTATTTTTTATTTCCTATATCGTTTAAGAAGTACAATTGGCAATAATTGAGAACACATTTATTTTCAGTGAAGCTATTACTTTTAAACATTCCGAAAAATTATCATCATTATTATTACCCAATGATTTAACATACGTTGCCTAAGTTTGTTGCGCGTGGCTCACTCAAAATTAATTTGGAACGAAATTTGGGTGAGCTATGCTGGCACAAATTAAGAGTAGCTCAACAACTGCCCATGCACCAATGCACCGCCGACGCAACACAGAGACGAGAAATATTACCAACAGATTCCACTCTTTTTTTTCATAGGCTCCAATTCGAAACGCACATAAAAGAGCTTTATGTTTGTTAGCACTTCGTAGGTTTTAATGGTTTTTGAACTCTTTCATCCGTAACAAATTTTCTATTACCCATGAGAGCAAAAAAAAACTGATGGGGTTAAGATATACTATGTTGTTTCTACTTCCAATTACAAAAATGTAATTTAAACTAGGCGTTAAATATTGGTTTATTAAGCGTGCGATATAAATGTGTCACGTAGAATCAAAATATAGTGATGATTTCCCTTTCGGCTGGGGCTAACCTGCCAACATAACTTCTTTTTCTATCAGGACGGTCGTTTAAATTTTCATTGAATTTTTTATGCTTTACCTACCAAACCAGCGCATATATATTCACCACAGTTTGTAACATGTTTTTGCTTCACCAACAAAGTATGATAAGTACAAGATAAATTAGAATCTCACGGATTTGTTACCTCTACCGACAAAATAACTGATGAGTTAGAAAAAGCATAAAATACAGTTTTTATAAGATTATTCCGGTAAGTGCAAAGCGACATAATAACTTAATGGTTATGAGTAGATTTAATCATATGAAGCTAAAACTTATGTTTTTACAATTTGTTAATTAATTAATAAAAACATCTAAAAAATATAGGTGACTTTTTCGTCCTTTTCTTGTTAAATTTATAGACGAACAAGTCGAACGCTATGATTAGAAGAGACTAGTACGCGTAGGCTTGCGTAAATTCTAGAAGAATTTGAGGCTCAAGTGAATGAAGACTATTTCACCGTTGATGGTCTCGTTTAAATTCAATATGCAATTTATGGAACAGTCTTGAGAATGATAGAAAGGCAAACAGATGCATGAACCTTCCTTATTCCCAGTCCCACTTCCATAATCTCTCTAGGCGACCATCACGAAGAAGCTCCCAGTTGTCGGTTATCTCAAATACTTGGTTACGATACTTGAGAACGAGTTCATCCAGTTCTTCCCCGTCATTCTGGGTTCGGCAACCCACTACTGAAAACTTATTCCGTCGGGAGCCTAATTCATCGATTTTGCACCTAGAAATAATAGGAAGTGTTTGAATACAATATATGTACGTTCATATCAAGAAATTGAAGTAAGCTACTTTACCAGTGATGGGTGACCATACGCGGGAGCTGGGAAATAACAAGTTTCCAAGTGAGAGTGGCTCCGCTGTCCAACGTTCCTGCGATGTTGTGCCAGTCGTCTCCAATGAAATAGCTGCATTCTTTGCGAGAGTTGTTCTTCAAAATTTCAATGTGTCCTTCTTGATCCGTACCAAAAATTTCTGGGCTTGCTGTCTGCAAATAGGAATTCAACATAGCTTCCAATAAAAACTGCTTTTGATATGCCGCACTAATTAGTCTTGATCAATAAACCACTGATGCAAGCTATTTCAGAATGTTTTTTTTTGTTCTAAAGGAAAACTCTATTGAAATATTAGGAAGAAAGGAACAAGTGATAAATAAATCTTTTTCTTTATCATGGGCGAGACTTACTGTATTACGGGGCAATAAGGGATTCGTATTTTTGCAAATAATGCTGTCTTCTTTAATAACGAAAGAATTTGTTACAACTTGACTCTCCCTTAATCCGAATGACTTTTTCCCAGAGGGTCCAAAAATCTTTACGTCAGGTACCTTTTAACAATAGAAACCTGATTTGTAGATAAAACTATTTTTTAAAATTTATTGCACCTTTTCCTTGTTTTATAAACTTACGTCTGTGAATTCAATTTCCCAATGACTGGGCCACTGCATGTTGCCTTTGATAACTGTTTCCATGCTGTGCCCTTGGTTTCCAATGATGATCCTGGCGGTTGAACTGGTCAAGTTTAGAATTTCAACCCCGTACTTCTTTACCACGGGTTGTACAAACTCTTGCTTTTCCTTCTTGCCCATGATTCACGTTCAAGAGAACTTTAAAATCTTCAAGAGCAAATGCAATAGACTCGCACAAGACGATGTTCTGAAACGATCGATAGGTTAACTACAAATGAGATTACTTTGGCAAGGAAACAAAGCCAGCAGTAATTTAACTTTGGAATGTGCCTCGTCGAACACTGCAATAAAACTGAGTGTGTGTCCTCAATCAAGTTCACCAGCGGAATGACTCCAGTGAAGACCAATGCGTTAGCTATGTATAACCATCAAAGTACGAACCTAGCCAACAGAAGAATGAGCAATTTTATTTAACTCGCGTCCTTTTTAGAAAAAAGTCTATTTATTACATAGGTGACACCTCCACCTCTTTATAGACAATTTTACAGATGCATTCACATAATATGCATGTCCCATCATAAGTATTCCAATGGGAACAATCCTACATACTTTATCTACCTACACACAACTATCTAAATTCTAAACAGCTTTTCATTGTCTGTATGTTCCCTCCGATCAGTACATTTCATATAAATAATTGTCGCCGTGCTCATCATCGTCATCATCATCACGATCGTTGCGAATTCGCACGACAGATTCCTTCATTGCACTTGGGAAAAGGAAGGAGGTAGAGCAGAGCGCAACACGAAACGATTTAAGGCAGCTCTGTAATATCTGGCCAGTTAACCAGCACGATCCAAGATCCAACTGAATCAACCCTACTAACGTGAAATGACAGCGTATATGGTTTTAGTCAAATCTGACAAAAGTGTAAATGTGTCTCAGCATCAACCCTTCATTAGTAGTATGAATTCGATCTGGGAAAAATATTTTACCATCGTTATATTCTGCAATGATTTTTTAATCCCATTTTCTTGAATCACATTCTTTCTCGTCTCCAAATAATGCCGACAGTTTTTTACTGTCGCCTTCACACTCACTGATCAGTAGATACGGTGGAAGGGAAAGAACATGTTGTGTGTTGAATGAGAGGCGATGATTAAACGAAGAAAATACAAAGTATCTTATTAACTAGCGTCAGCAGGCATAGACGACATTAATTTTTAGTAAATAGCATGTCATGTACCATACAGAGTATTTAATTAAGACTATATTTTGGGTTTAGGAACTATTGATTGACGAGAGGAATGTACAAGCCAAAATATATTTCTTACCCCCTAAAATGAGACGAGTAACATCATCATTATTAATACAAATTATACTAAGTATGTAATGCATAATACATATTTAATGCTAATCTTTATGCAATGAAGCAATTAACTAAGAAATGACGCACGTTGCTAAAGCCAAGTATTCTGTCATGAACATTACAAGTCATCTCAATGTGTTTGACACACAGGCTCTATGGGAGGTCTAATGTCTTTCCTTAAACCTTACAATATCTAACCATTCATTTTGTATAATTTTGAAAAGATTTTTATCCGCGTCATCATGAGCACTTTGATATTTTACACTTCCCAGTTCACGATCACGGTGGCCATGACATTTTAACCATATTGTAAATCTATTCGATGCTTTTTCAGATTTTTACATAAGTAATTGCATTGCGTCTGTGATTTGTCAGTTTTCAGAACCATAAACAGTACAAAAGTATGCAAAGGTCACTTTAATAGTACAAAAAAATCAACGCATCCAAGCCCCCACGTGGTATAGTATTTTCTGAAATTAAATACAAATTGGATCAAAATATATGCTATACCTAAGCTTCACTTATACAAAGCCATAAATTGGAGAAAAGCGGAAGCATGAAGGCGTCAATAAACCTTGTTTTCTGCTTTGTTACAGAAAGTTAAGTTAAAGCCATAAACCTATATTGCCGACTTTATTCCTAGAAAATCAGTCAAACAAATCAAGGGTAGTTTGATAAATTTCTCCTCGTGGCAGATTTGTTTCTTTGGGACGAATTCCTCAAGTAGACAACAAAATTCTATGCGGTTTAACTCGAAACTATTTTGGAATTTTCAGCGCGTGCCTTTTGTGAAAAATGCCTTGAGAAGACGTCATGCATTTTTCACACTTTCTTTTTTTCTGTATTTGTCCGTACACTCATCGTCTATCGTCTCATCCGTAATATTTTACTATTTTTACAACATAAGTTTATCAAACTTTTGCAGAAATTTATTATGTTTATTCTAAAAAGAAACTGAGTACGACTACGACGCAATACATTCTGTAACAAATCATACATATGAAATCATACAAATTACCGTAAAAGTTGTTTTCCTAAAGACACTGTAAAAATAATTGAAAGATCCTGCCAATTTTTCATATCGAAATGGTGCGCAAAAGAAATTTGTTTTGACAAATGGGATAAATTTGTGACTGCTTCCATTTGATAGTGCCATGTGTCATAGGAGGTAAGCTGAGGAAATGAATCAAGTCAACTTGAACAGAGTACAGAGCAAAAAGAGTGAACATTGAACACGCGTTAATAGCTTTTCTTATGGGGATAATCCTATCAAGTTGCCATGATACGCCACTTTGCCCAACTTTTTACATTTTATCAATGCACTTTTTTGATACAGCGCACATCGTCATCTAAACTTCGATCATAAAACGGGAGATTAAGGATACATTCGGAATCAAATTTAGAAAAAGAATTATGCAAAGTTTTTTTTTTGAGAGATGCTGAAACGTAAACTTCTCGTGGCATTTTACCAAGAGGTTTTTCTGAGGTCAAAAAGTATCTCATCATCCACTTCCCACTTGTGAGGTTAAAGTGATTCTACTTCGTTATCTAGGCAAATTAATCGACAATTCATCTATCAGGCAAGCCACTGAATTCCACTTCAAGAGTTTTTGCAATAAAAAATTCAACATCTTTATTGACCTAGGTACAATGTTTGCACGCGCCTATGAAAACTATCAATGCATTCTGAATGTTGACTAGAATTTTTTATAAAGAGTTTACCCAGGCGACTGTACGCCTTCCACATTCAATTGATTAAGAGAGAATTGATGGGAGATAAAATCGCGATTAATTTCGATGAAGGCTCAAGGTCTATGTCAAATATAGTCTTAGAACAGAAACGTTAGGCGGCCAAAATGTTGATGCACTTAAGTTAATTAATCGTTTGCCTACTCATAAGACTATTCGAAGAACAGAAAGCCTTCAGAAAGCACAAAGTTGCAATTGTAATTGCACAGTAATACTAACAGAATTAGAAAAGTTGTGATTCATCTGAGTAGACACTCATTTTGAAAACTATAGTAAAAAATATTTCAACGTTACGAAATAACGGTCCTATGGTAACAATAAATTTTAGAATGAGTCAAATGAGCATTAACCTTACTTCATACCCAATTTATAATCTGATGACTACTCCTTGCCGAGCCCTAACACCGGTTTTGTTGTTTGTTGAAAAATTCGACAATTTTAAACATATCTTTGTACAAGGAAAGAACTTCCACTGACTAATGTGGAAATTCAAGAAGGAGGGAATGAGAGTGATTAATGACTTGAACAATTCATTATGATAGCATACAATATAGAAAACCTCACAATCAAATGTACTTCTCTCATCTTTCTCCACTTTCAGCCTTCGTTACGCACTATCAGCAGTAGACGAGTTTGAAAATTTACACTTTCTCTCTAACAGAATGACAATCTTACCGCCTAATGTTACTTAAAAAAATATCGGGAAATGTGTAAAAAAGAATTAACACAGGTACATACTTAGATAAAGAGTTTCGAAAACAAAAGAAGTGTTTCTCACTATAGAAAAAAACTTTCGCGTTTATTGGCTCATCTCCAAATTGTAATGAATGGTAGTAGGGAACAGACTTATCAAAATCAAAAGTTTTTAAAAGTGTGTCTCTCTCTTTTCTATAAGCTAGAAAAGCAGTAATACTTTAGGACTTTAGAATATCCAGATATATGTATTGTTCAATAATGCCATGCTGCAAAAACCCTCGATGGAAAAATAAATGTTTTTACAGAATTCATTTTTCACTGAATTTGACATCTTTCTTTCTCTAGAATTAATTAAGGTGGATTCGATTTGACTGTTTTTTAATTTTTTAAAAAAGCGTGCAATAGCCATTCATTAATCATGCTTGCATAAATGTCAACTCGTAACCTATAACACCCATACGATCATAATAATGATCAGATCTTGCTAATCATTAGTACACATACGCCAGATATTTAGATGTTCTGCTTTCTGAAATGTAATATCTTATCAATCTCGACATAGTAGTAAGGTTTCCAAGCTCGCGAGTCTCTTTGATTCAATCCCGCCGAGCCGAACGAGGTGATTCACTTTAATATCCATTAAATAGCTGTTATATTATAGCGGTATTTTAATCTGACGTAATACTTTAATAATGAGTTTAATAAAAGCTGACAGGAAATATAGCTACATACTTAAATCAGTTAATATTTACCAGCACAATTAATGGTTAAGGATACATAAATAATTTATTTGAGATGAACCGATTATCTTACATTGGTAACAATTGTAATTGATTGGATAATTTATTACTTAAGTGCGTAAAACTTCCTGTTATAAAGATATGAGCATATGAAAATGCGCAAGAGAAAACGGACATAGTTACTACTTAATTTGTGAATATCATATTCAGAGAACAGAATAAGTTGGGTGGGGTATATCTAAAAATGGGGAAGCTTACGAGGAATACATGGATTCCAATTACAGCAGTGATTGTAAGGGTATCGTTGTCATAGGTATTAAACTTTTATGCGTCTGAATTTATTTTTTGAATTCTAGGTTACCACATTGTTTATATCCAGTGCCTATGCACAGGCTCCTAAAAAATGTCAGAAAAGTTCACTTCTTGATCCCATTGGTAAACCCGAATCAAAGTACAATTGGGAACCCAAATCGTCACCGACCGACCACAAATGCATCTGGACAATTATAGTAAGAATCTAAACTACTTTTTAAAAAATATCATTTTACTCACTGTTGCAACTACTAACAATTCAGGGACAACAAGACTGTCCAGTAAAAGTTTCTTGCCAATTGGATTCTCCTAAAGTGGATAATGATTGTGGTGAAGGAGGATTAAGCGTCAAAGTCTCTGATGGCTCTATTGGAGAAAAAACATTTTGTGGGAAGGAATCATTTACAGTTCGTCCGAGTGAAGATGTCATGCGTGATCTCTTTGTTATTATAAAGGCTCCAAAAGGTTACAATGGAAAGGGCGTAATATGCACAGCAACTTGCAATCCTGGAAAAGGTTTCATCATAAAAGTTACCGCATACTTTAAAATCATAATCTAAAAATAATTTTATTTTTGCTTTTTTTATTATTCGTAGGAGGTGATCCTCTGCCAAAGGATATTGAAAGGAAGACTGAGATGCAATGCGGTAAGTTCTGATTGAATCATAATTTTAGCCATAATAAATATTACTAAGCACCATTTTAATGATTTATTGAACTTTTAGTGTGTGGTTTGCAAAACAAAGATGACCGTATTGTTGGTAAGAAAATAATTAGATAAACTGATTTTCAAGAATTAAGAAAAATTGAATGCAATTCTAATTCTAACATCTTCAAAGGTGGGGAAGATGCATTAATGAATGAATTTCCGTGGCAAGCAGCCATCGTGTTCGCTGGCACTAGAGCACCGAACTGCGGGGCATCAGGTAAAAAGTCTCGCTATAAACAAAGTATGATAAAAACTAAATGAATAAATTTCTTTTACAGTTATTAACGACCGATTCGTCCTTACAGCCGCACATTGCTTTTATTTTTCGTAAGTTTTTTATTCCATTTCATTTGTATTATTTGAAAAAAATTCCCATGATTTTTTGGAGCAAAATCACATTGAAATGTTTTTTCTCTTTTGAAATCTTTTACTTTTGAGACCTTTTTAATATTTATTTTTTGATGAAAAATGTACTTGATCATCCCAAATTATAGTAAAAAGAAGCCAGAACAGATAGAAGTCCTTATCCATGCACACACCCTTGACATGACTAAAAAGAAAACTGCCAAGGATGTTGAAATGGGGTAAACTAATATTCTATAAACTTTTCTTTATGATGTTTTTCCACAAATTTTTTTTCTAACGTAGGCAGGAGGGGTCAATTCAAAGTTCGGGATACAATCATGCAAAGAAAACTGATGAAGATGAAAAGACTCAACGTTTCAAAGTTTTGGAGATTATCAATCATCCATTGTTCACAGAACTTTATGATTTTGACGTTGCCCTTCTTAGGTTGGATGGAAAGATCAAACTTTCAGATCCTGATGCTCCTACACCAGTTTGCCTTCCTTCAGTGAAAGCGTATGATTCGCTTGCTAAAACCTTCACAAATAAGATGATGACAGTTGTGGGATGGGGGTTAGCCGCAGAGAATGCCGGCGGAACTACAAGGGTGTTACAAAAATTGGACGTTCCTTACATTACTGATAATGTTTGCCTTGACACAAACCCAGAGCTGATTACCCCCCGGTAAAATACTCTTCTGTCTTATGTCATAGTTACGTTTTAATTTACCTTTTAAAAAACTACACCTGATTTTTTACAATAGGATGATGTGCGCTGGTTACATGGTAAGTAAAAAAACTATTCAAAACTTAAAACTTAAACCCGTAGGTTCAATTTTAATAAAAAACTTTTCCAGGATGGGACCAAAAAAGATGCATGCACTGGAGACAGCGGCGGACCGCTCATCTTTAAACAGGAGAATAGGCAATTTATCCAGAGCGGAGTAGTGTCATGGGGTAATGGTCGATCTAAAACTTATTAAACTTATTGATACTTGGTGAAATTAAAAAGTTAAATCCTTTAATTTAAAAGGGGAGGGTTGTGCGAGAAAAGGAAAACCAGGTAGGTTTCAAAAACTGACTTATCATATATGAATGTAGCTCTAATATGGTGAAAGTTTAAGCTTTATATCCGTCTTTTCAAGGTGTGTATGCTAAAATGACAGAGTTCATACAATGGGTCCACTTCCACGCGTATGAGCAAGAAGCTAAATGGTGCCAGGAGCACAAGTAAGTAATGCTTGAATGCTGAAGGTTTTAAGGCGGAAGGAGCTATAATTAACATAATTAAAACTTTCTCAACATTTTCCAATTTTATCTTATTCATATGTACATTGTATGCAATAAACTATCGTAAAGTCTATGCGGATGATATCTAAATTAAACCTTTGTTTGTGTTAAAACACATTTTATTTAAACAAACTTTACTATGCACAGTAGATTGTTAATTCGTAATTAGTAATAACCAATGAGCCTACCATAAGCGTAGGTGGACCAGGGCAAAGATAAAAGGGTTCCAAAGTACCCACGCCGTTTACGCAGAATAAAGCGTGTATTCATTCATAAAATTGTATGGAATAATTGAGCATGGTTTATTTGTTACTGATGCTTGTGATAATGAATTCAAAATTGTCCAGTGATTAAATATTTTACCTTCGTTAAGCACAACGATAAGATTGCCGAAACCCTTATTAAATATTTTATTGTGTCACGGAACTTTCTTATAACGTATTAGAGCTAAAACCCGTATTACGAAGAAGGAAATATTTTTATGTTTCCCTATTTCTGCAAATAAAATAACATTTTAGCAACTGTAGTAGATTGCGTAGCACCAATTAAGGACAAAAACCGAAGCTAGCATCTTGTAAGCTTTACAAAATGATACTACTTTTCTCATTTCAGTATTCCTGCAAGTAGGAAAATGAAAAAAATAATACGTGACATAAAAATTTGTTTTGATGATAAAATCTTGTCAGTTTTAGTGGAGTGTGTAGTGTGTTCTAAGCATATTATGATTAGAACACGATAGTTCGATATCGTTCATGTGCATCGGAGCTAATCTTCACGGCCATAGTGGGATTTAGTTATGAGTTAGAGCAAAATTGAGTTCATTTTTAGCGAACAGAATTTCATGTTTGGTAAATTTAATCGTGTAACTGAATTCAGGATCTTGGGACGTAAGCGTGATAATGTATGTTTTTTGAATTTGAGACATTGAATTATTCATCTATAAGTACTTCTCTGTGCAGTTATATCATTTGAGTATTTGATGCAAGTTTGTAGGTTGAAATATAATATTTAAAGTGTATAAGGCATTCATTAGTATTGAATATACTGAAGGTAGTAGTCATTTCATATGCATATATCAATAATTCACACTATCGGACCCAGAGATTCTGGGCCCGGGATCCTACCAAAATCGAAGTGTCATAGGTAGAGCAGCTTCTGGTACTTCAACTGGTAACTTCCTTTCAAGACATACATCCAATAAGACCGATCTCTCTTTATTCATCGATCTCTCTCTCTACTCCTTTTACGATTTGACCGACCTCTCTCATCATGACATTTCCTCTTCGACCATGTCTCTATGCAATCATTTTCATGACATCTTTTGCATACATAGTGTATTATAGGACATTGCATTCACTCTCCATACAAGAGGTATTTTTGGAATCTGTATTAATGTAATGTAAGGAAGCTTTGCATATTTTTTTCGGCACGAGAATTGGGCCTGGCGTCGCAAAAGAACTGTTAGGCGCATAATCAGTAATTGGAATAAAATAATGGCAGGCATCAACACATCCCATATTAGTTGGGCGCTTCTAAGGCTGGCATTTGAAACTATGTATGAGCTGAAACGCCCGGACATAGAGCTGGAACTTGCATAGGAAATAATGTTTGACATTGCATGAGATTCCTCCTTACCTTAGAACGACTTTTTCCAAATAATCCTCCGGGCACTAGGCTTAACCACCACGGCTTATGGTTTGACGGCAGGCATTGGTTCGCATATTAGTAACTTTAATGCATTGCATATAAAACTTGAAATATAGGAAGCATTTAGCGCAACGCGCGGACTTCCAGGCTATCTCAATCAATTCTCTTGGTTTGACGGCAGACATGGGTTTTCTTATTAGGTTCTTTTATGCATTGCATATAAAAACTTCATGAATTTAGGCTTATGAATTACATTTAAAAATGAATTTTAGGAAGCATTTTACGCAACGCGCGGGCTTCCCGGGATTCTAGGCTATCTGAATGAATTTTGGAAATAGTCTCCATGATATATGATGAACACGATGTTAGCTCCCAGTCATATTTTGATTAGCTTATTGTAGATCGATGTTTTTAATTAATTTTTTCGATACTAATTGTAAAATTAATAATAGACTAGAATTAAGTAGCATCTTCTATCATTTCACAACTTATAACGTACGTCTTCATAAGGACAACACATGATGGCCCTGGGATCCTAGAATTAGCTCTGAGGCACATCACATACCATGTTCTAATAATAATATGCCTCAGAGCTAAATTGTTGGATCCCAGTTTGGATCATATGTATGCATTCAACTTTAGTGAAGTAATCCTTACTCTGTTCATCACATGAATGATATTTAACATAATCTTGAAAAAAATTTCCGGCATTGCTTAAACTCATATGTATATCCTTATGTCGCCCCTAGAACTAATCGGGCCCAGGATCCTATGTTACGTCACACACTAAGTCAGACTAATATAAATGATTGGATTATATTGTTCAAAATTATCTTAAATATCAACCATGTGATGCATAGAATAAAATATTAATTCATTAAAATTAAATATCTTCATGTAATCTCAATAGGGCTCTGGGGTCCTACAATGTGTCTCAGAGCTAATTCTAGGATATTTAGGCGTAGGATCTCTGGGGCCCAGGATCCTAAGCCCAAGGCATCAATTAAATTAATATGAGACTAATTAATTATCCGTGAGAGTAATTTTTTAAAATATGATATCTGATAAACACCATGTTAGCTCCCAGGCATATTATGATTATTATAGTAAATCGATATGCTAATTAATGTTTTATGATTAACTGCAAAATAAATTATGGACTAGAGTAAAAAATAACTACACTAAAGTTGAATACATCCATATAATCCAAATAGGACCCTGAGATCCTGGAATTAGCTCCGAGGCACATTGTAGGATCCCAGGGTCCTATTGAGATTATATGAATATATTTTATTTTAATGAAATAATTTTTTACTGTGTCATATCATCCACATTTAACATAGTTGTGGAAAAAATATAATCCGATCAGCAATATTAGTTTGATTTAGTGTAGGATTCTGGGACCAAATTTGAAGTTGGACTGTTCAATGCAAGGTTATAGGTTGAAATATAAACGTGTAAACGCTTTTAAATAAATGAACTGTATAGATATAACGAAAGTAGTGTTCATTATATATATATATTTCAATGATTCACACTATCGGGTCCTGGGCCCTGATGTCCTACGAAAACCGAGGTGCCGTAAGCAGAACAGCACCGAGCAATCGGTCACTTTCCTTCACGACATCATTGTCATCACGACTAGACCGATCTCTCTCTTCCTTTATATTTCTTCTTTAACGCTTAGACCGACCTCTCTCTCATCTCTCCAAGTCTCTGCACCCACCCTCCATACAACAGGTGATTTAGACCTTACAATGTTAAGGCCTATTTCCACAGGACCCGCATCTAGCAGTTTTCTGCGGCTAGGCACATTTTACTGTGGGGCAAAAAAAGGTGGAAACACGCATCCTGTGGAAACGTGGCTAACCACAGAAAACTGCTAGATTCGGTCCTGTGGAAATAGGCCTTTAGGTTCCCTCGCATATTTTGTTTGGCACGAATCAAATTGGCACCATATAATGGCAGGCATTACATCACCCTAAATTAGCCGTGCAATTTTGAGGCTTTCGTTCGGCATAATGCATTGATTTAAGGGTCCAGACATAGATCTGGAATCAGCACAAGAAATCATATACGACATTGCATGGCGCATGAGGTTTTTGTTGACATTGGAAAGGATTTTTCCAAATAATCCTCCAGGCTTTAGGCTTAACCAGCCGGATGTTATCCGGTCTTGGTTTGATGGCAGACATGGTTTTTCTTATTAGGTTATTAATGCATTGCATTTAGGATTAAGAATTATATTTAAAAATGAATTATAGGAAGCATATTACGCAACGCGCGGGTTTCCTTAGGTTTCAGGCTATCTCAATGAATTCTGGAGATAGTCCGGGGCCCTGGGAAGCCCGCGCGTTGCGTTGAGTTAACTCAAAAATTCCAACGCGAGAGATTTGCCAAGACTTGTATCGCTTTGATTTTATTTATTTTAATAGCTGATTAGAATGTTAATTGCAAGCATACAAGTAGATTATCATAAATATTTAAATCGATTTATACTAGGTCAATCTCATCTGGTAAAATATTCAAGGTAGGTTTGAGAGCATTATGGCATCACATTTTTATTGAAGGGGTCTGTAGGCATTTTTTCTAGCTTTCATTGCCTGCGCTAACATAGAAGAATCATTAAACTCTTTCATCATTGATTTTTTTTCAGACAGATCTATATAGAACCAAGATATTCTTTGTACGTATTTGGCTAGGATGGAGTGGATTTTAATATCCAGCAATAATGAGAAGGATATATGTAAAGTAGATCGATTTTGTTATTTTAGGTTTTTATTAATTACATCTTGAAGGATCCTAGGGCCCAGGATCTCTAGGCCTATGATCCTAAGTCGTAGATATTAATTAAAATGATTATCATTTAGAGTAATTTTTAAAATAATATAAATCGATCTCCAAAACTCCTAGGCATTGTACGATTAGAATATGGTATGTTATGTGCCTTAGTGCTATTTGTTGGATCCCTGGGACATATTGAGTTTTAATTTTTTCAAAATTATGTCAACTGTCGATAATGTGATGAACATAGTGAAGAATTACGTCATTAAAATTAAATGTGTTCATATATTCTCGGTAGGGCCCTGGGATCCCACGATTAGCTCTGAGGCACATAACGTACCATGTTCTATTCATACAATGCCTAGGAGCTAAAATAAGTATCCCGGGCCCTGTATGTTGGATATAGTCGAGACGAGAGAGATAGCCCAGAAATCATTGGAGTCAGGATCATAAGCACAAACATTCTAGGTTTACACACAAACATGGATTTATTTAAAAATTTGAAATCCAAAATTTAAATAAATCGATTAATTTGTTACACAGTATAACATGATTATTAATATTATATAACATATTATATTAATTCATTAAAATTAAATAAATTCATATTATGTCAACAGGGCCCTGGGATCCTAAAATTAGCTCCCAGGCATTTTATGATTAAAACATGGTATATGATGTGCTTATGAGCTAATTGTAGGACCCCAGGGCCCTGTTTGAATCGTCTTAATGAAGATGTACGTTATTTGTTGTGAAATGATAGAAAATACTGCATAGTCTAATACTGATTTAATTAATGCTTTCGGTTTAGGCTCCTGGGCCCTAGAGATCCTAGGTCTAAAGATCCTAGAATTAGCTCCGATGCACATTGAAGGATCTCAGGGCCCTATTGAGATATTATGAATATGTTTAAATTTAATGAATATATATTATTCAATGCATGTGATGGAAGACTTAACATAATTTTGAAAGAATAATGATGCAATCACCAATATAAGCCTACTTTAGTGTGAGATTTACTATAAACTAATCATAATGCATAGGAGCTAATATCGTATTTATCAGATATCAAGTTATTCTGTATAACAAATAAATCGATTTATATAAGAGTTTAAAATTGATTCTTGAATCTTCGAATCTTCTGGAGATTGATTTATATTTATTGGTTCAGGATCCTAGGCCTAGAGGTCCAGGGCCCTTGGGTCCTACGAAAACCGAGGTGCATTAAGCAGAACAGCACCGACAAAATCGACAACTGCTTTTCTCAATCTGTCAGAAAATTGCATCTTCATAGCATTGCTCTCCTATTCTCAATCTTCCCTTCTACACTTAACTTTACTTCTCACTATAATAAGCAAACTTTTCTACTCGCCTGTCTTGCCAGGTATGTCTTTACGATTCTTTTTGTCTTCGGCATGCATTGCTGGATATAGTGCTGTTGTCATTTTGTCATTTGCGGCGACCACGACGAGTGGTCAGGAGGCCCAGAAGACCCCGTTGGGCTCCATGGAGCCTAATTCCCTTTTCTATACCTCTGTATCTTTCTGTAATAATCTGTATATTCTAGTCAATATTACTGTTACTGGATACTGTTACACTACCTTTGTTAAAGATTTGGCAGATGACGTGCCTTTTCTGGTATTTTTCTTGTCGCCGTTTGTCACTCGTTGTGACGATTTCCAAGAATCCAAAGGTTAATAGTTCTTGAATGTCTTATCATGACATAATTTCTGCTTCTCATAATAATGAGGAGTTGTCATTTGTTAAAACCCCTCCGTCACGGCTTCTTGTATTTTATGTCTTAATTGGTGCTACGCAATCTACTATACGTAGGTTAAATTAGCAAACCTTTCCTCAGATTTTTCTTAAGTGCAGCATTAGTGAAACGAGAAAAACATTCTCTACTGATTTTAGCTATAATTTTTAATTTACGACCGTTCCGAGTAACTTAAAATTAACAGAATTGAGTTTTTGAGTCTCTACGAGTGTAGTTTTTTATTCTATTGTATAATTATTTTTTGTTTTTATTGTATAATTATAACGTTTCGGCTTAATCCATCTTCAGAACAAAATGGAATTAACAAAATTGCTTTGTGATATACACATTTGAAAAGGTTTTGTTTTGAATCGAAAAGAACTTAAGATTAGTTTTTTGTATACATCATGCGATAAAATGAATCGATGAATAGATTCAATAATGTTATCAGAATAGTGTACGAAGGTTTTATTTAAGCGTTAAGAAATTATGGCTTGTACACAAAATGACCAATATTGACAGTTTATATATAGGATTTCTAATTGATAATTAATTATACTAATTATGTACTACAATTGGTTTTTAAAATTTAACTGAATGAAGTCAGTAAACTTACGCTACACCATTAATTCATTTTATTTTCCCATATTCTCTCTATCTTATCAGTACGGTCCGGACTTCTATGTAAATACATGTTCTTATAGACAAGTCGGTGCATCTT
>JAANSQ010000013.1:0-91311 GCA_036850885.1 Lepidocyrtinus dapeste
TAATATTTGTCATACATATTTTACAGTAAAAAAGATTGTTACAATTAATTAAAATTAAAATTAGACCCAGCATTATTTGTTTAGCCTTCCAATTTCCATTGCTACCTTTTCCTATTTATGATATATTTTTTCTTTTACACATCTTGACTCACATGTTACCCTACATTTTTATTTCCCTACTAGGGATTTTACCCTACAAAATATTTTGCGTACATGATAATTTCCCTTCTACAAATTTTCCCTACTAGATGAGTTTCCTACCATACAGTTTACCTTCAATTAGAGAAGTTCCTATCTCAGGATAAAAAATGTGCAAATTTTTAAAAAAGCTTCGATATACCAGATATGTTGGATTTATATCCATGTAACCATAGGCGAGACCTGAAAAGGAAAATTTCTATAAAACTTGGTAAAGTATTACGTAGGGCACTGACCTAGTAGGGAAATTGACATCTTGGTTAAAATCCTAAGTAGGGAAATAAAAATGTTGGGTAACGGGCGTAGGGTAAAGTCCGTTAGGGTATTGACGTTGGGGAATTGTCCTTTAACTGCAGTGTATTACGTAAGCATCCTTTCACCTACTTCTAATAATCTATCTAAATGTTAGACTAGACCTCTCATTCAATTATCAATGGAGGGAAATGTCGTTGCTCTATTTTTATACCGTACGGGATATAACATTTTGCCTAGATACCAGTGGAAGAAGTTGGGGCTATGTGTATCTTTAAAACGCCGTTGGGTATTGCCCGACACTTCCAAATCTAATTTTCTTTTCAAGAAAAACCCTGAAGGAAATATTTTAAGGTTAGTTCCATTCTCTACTGTTTGCTTCTTCCCTACACTGTTTCCATTTTCCACGGTGGTGATTCAGTTTCATCAGTTTTCACTGATGGGCTTTGCTTGGGGAGAAGTTTAATGACAGTGCTGATTTTAAAGCTCCATGGAGCTGTGGTGTGGTGCGAAGTAGTAAGTAGTAACGTCAGACTAGAGGGAGGCTAGGCTAGAAATAGAAATACTTAGGCTACGCTTCACCACACTCCGTGAAACTATTTGTAGTAGACATTGTTTACATAATCCAAGCTTGAAAGTTGAAATGATTCTGGAGGAATGTTCCAGAAGCTTGGCACTCCTACGCTTAGAATAACAGTGAAGTGTTCTGTATTTATTCTATTTTCAATAAAGAGTTTAAATGTGGCCGGCCGTGAAAAATAGATGGGATTTTCGCAGATGTTTCCTATTTTAAGCTTTGAGCGAAAACCCTGATCGTATCTCATGACTTGGTGTATTTTCAGAGAGTCTTCTTGAGGCTGTTTCACTGCAAGTGAGAAGAAAAGCTTTAGTAATTCTTTTATAACGCTCTTGATTCGCCTGAACAACTACGGTAGCACTTTTGCCTGCTCAATTTTCCCTTGGACACTTTCCCCTCGAAATTTTTGAACACTTTCCCCCTGTTTTCGAATCAAGTGAAATGATGCAGTCAAACATGTCGTCTTGTTCAGGTGTCTAGGGAGTCTCCCATCTCCATAAGGAGCCTAGAAAGAACAACTTAATTTCATGAAGTATCTCGTTCTCCATCTTGAGCACATTTTAACGAAGGTGGAGGAGGGAAACGCATTATCACACTCTTTTGCCTCCCATACTTTCTCAGTTTATTTAGATGCATTATTTGATGCAGACACATCTCATATACATATTGATGTAGTTAAGACTTGGAGGGTGTCTTCCAACCAGTGAGAAGGTTAATTACAGGTGTGATGCGTGAAAATGTTATGCAAAGCTAAGGCGGTTAACGTGCGTCATCACTACTTTAGTTTGTATTTCCTCTCCAAATGCCCTATATACTTTTTGTTTACCTGACTCTACAGTCTGGAGCAAGTTGCTCTAGGCAGATGAAATGGAATCTTGGTGTAATTCCTACAGTAATAAGATATTTATGCTTCTCTTGATCATCTTCTCAGTTGTTCCAATAGAGACGAGAGGGAAAGCTGGCAGTTGATGGGATTCCAGGTTTCTCTCTATTTGCCCTCGGCCTTAAGCTTATTTCTCAGTCACACGGAAATCCAAAAGCCGTTCTCAGTATTCATACATATCTTCATGCTGAAAAGTAATAGGGAGGCATACAGTATTACAGGCTGTTAGGCTGTTCTACCTAATTTTTAAGAAATATTATAAATATTAAGCATCCTCTTGCCATAGTTTTTCGTTTACATTTGCATATTTAAGGGTTTGAAGAAAAACTTGATTCTTTCCCGGGACGTCATCACTTGGGGAAAATATAAATCCCATTACGGCAGAGGCACTATCGTTAGCCTGGACTTTCTGGCAGAAAGTATGGCGCTGGTGAAGCACATCACTTTTTCTCGTCATTACAGGCTGATATGTTCACTGAGATTCGTATGATGGGATGATATGTGAGTAAATAACGACCTAACTTTTTCCTCTTGGATGTGCCTCTTTCTCCAATTCTCTAAGTACTGATCATAGATTAGCATATGAGCTGTCTCCTGACTTTCTCTGGAGAAAGAGTCTACCCTCTATATTCTTAGAAGGCTGTAACCATGAACCAGAAAGTTTGCCAAGAGCTCATATCAAAACTTAGGGATTTGCTTGGGCAAATAGTAAGCTCAGGGAAAGCATACAAACAGACACAACACAACCCGCTACAAAGAAAACTGACTTTTTGTCTAAACCAGGATGCGCGATGACGCGTATGGTGCCCATAAAAAATTCCGTTTAGGAACGTCTTCTTAATCACATCATGAGAAACAGACCATTGGAAACACCCGACCCCCATTATCTTCATCACCACCATCACAATCAGCTATCAGCGCAAACCTTTGCGTCATCAAAGTGATATGTGAAGTGCTTTAAGCGTAGAAGAAGAAAAAAAACTCTATTTTTTCATGTCTCTTGGGTCCTCCTTTCATAGAAACTTTAAAGAATGGAAGTTTGTTTAAACAGCATGCTATTCTGACCCAAAACCACTCATCTTTTTTGTAGGCACTTGGAGAAAGCAAGTGTGAGGATATGTAACAGATGGTATTCTACATGTTTTCCCAGATATAACGACTTTAGCTTAAGCAGTTTCAAAAGGGAGGCAGTGAGAACGTGTCTGTTGTTTTCGACTCTATCTTGACTTTGTGACAAAAAAAATTCTGTTATGTCTTTTCACTTATGACCATGGACATGATTCCATTTTGCTTATGCTTTCAAGGCGGATGTCTCACCAAAAAAATTGTATAGTTGTTTTTACTCCCCAGTCAAATCTATGATAATGGTGTCTGCTCTTTGCGATATTGCGATGCAAATTGTTTTTTACTGCATGTATGGCATTGTACGGCCTTTTCCTTTAGTACAATTGCCATGCCAGCAAAATTCGATAATGTTTTTACCAGAAAAGTGAAAACTAAAAAGGCCTGGATGCTGCAAGGTTTAAACATTATGTCGAAAAATATGAGGAGAAACGTAAAAAAAACCGCACATTTTATTCGAATAGGAATCCGCGCTGGGGATAATGATAGGCAAATAGCACAGCTCATTCAATTCTGTTGACGTGAGGTGAAATGTTGAGCCTTTAAAACGGAATTTTCATGCAGAAAATGTATAATTTTCATAGGTTCCCCGTATAGCTTAGTTCCTCTTCAGAAGGTAAAGTGCATATTGTCCCCACCGCCGTCACCATTAACTGTGGTTTTTCAGCACATCTCCAAACCAAATGTCATGTCGTCTGCTGATGTCGACTAATGCTTCGTCCTAGAAAAAAGGTGCGGGGACTAAGTATGTGCGTGTGTGATGGAATGTCTTCCCTTCAAGTGCATGCTCCTCTGCCGAAACATTTGTAGGAAGAGTTGAACACTGCTTCTTTGACATTTTCAGAGTACACGATACTAAACTCATTGTTTCCGACATAGATACAAAACTGAGTTTGTGGTTCTGTCCTAGTAACGCTTGCTGGTAGAGTTTCCCTGCTTTTTCAATCGTTTCAAGGTCTGGTAATCCTTTTAAGTTGGGTTGGACCTTAGGGAATGCCCCATTAGTTCATTTAGTACAACTCTGACGTCGTTCTAATTACAAGTTTCAATGGTTTAATTCAAAAGCAGAGATTACAATGACGATGAATCTAAATTGTTAAAATATTTAACAATATTGCAACCGATAGGTTTTAAAAACTTATTTTCCTCCTGAGGATTGAAATGAAATGAATTAATATTTTCAGCTAAAACGAAATTCCCACAATGACACATCCGGATAATATATATCCTGGTTCAAAAGTTGTACCGAGTATAAGGTAAAACCACAAACGGACGGACAAACCCCTTGGTTGATCAGAACATAAGATATCATTTCTTTAAACTTTTAATATATGGAATGAATTTTAAAAGGGCGCTAATGTATTGTACTTAAACTTTTTTGTGTGAGCACTTTCCAAACAAAAATTCAGCTGACATTAATATTTCAAAACTATGAATTTCCTAACTTTTGAAATATTTGTTGGATTCCTGGAGCTATACAACAAACAAATTTTGCATATTTATGTCTCCTTTAGTTATAGCTTGGTAAAACTTAACGCATTTTAAAGTACTCAAGTGAAGAAATGAGGCTGCCAAGTCGTATCGCAAGGGTAGGTTGGTAGGGAGTGTACGTTGCATGTTCTAGTTTCGGAAAGAAAGTTTCCTCATTTGAGGTTTTCGAGGTGTACCATGTACACTAGAGAGGCCATGGTTTACAACAGTACATAAAATTTCAGTGTTTTGGAGTTTTAGAGAGAGAGCACATCTCATATATTCCACTTTCTCATTCTACTTAAATATTTTTTGTGAAGGAATAAAATTACAATTTATACCTAAATGGTACTTTTCGCCAGAAACGAAGCAACTGGGCTTGGTCTTTGCTTGCCCTAAGTTTGTGTGATACACTTGGCAAAAAATATAAATAAAAACGTTAAATTCTTTAACCATGTTGCAAACGATAGGTTCTTTTTATTAGTTCTTCCGATAAATTCTCTCTTCTTGAAAACTTATAAATCCTTGTTGTACTCAATTTTCAAAAATTTCGAAATTTTCATCAGCTGTTTTTCTGTGAAAGTTAGTTCAAAATTTAAATCTGACCTCACCAATGAATTTCTCACATTTGATAACCTCATGACGCACATTCTGTCTGATTTTTACGATAAACGATTTTCCCATGTATTTCTTATGGAGAAATACTACCCCAAAAGTAATTGCCCCTGGGGGTATACCCTTTGACCGATATTGCTAAATTGTAATAGGGTTCTCACATCAACGCATCTAAGCACACCTGTATGCCGGATTTCGGCTAAACCGGTTTATGTGTTAATGAGTTAGAGCGCATACAGACGACAGACGGACGGACAGGACAGACAGACATGATCGCATAATGTTACAAACTTCATTTGCAACACAATAAATGTTGATACAGTGTCTAGAAAAATATCGAACATGAAGAAGTCCTACATTCTCTATGAAATTGGGAATAAACTTGCGAATTAAATTAAATTTGAATCATCTCAAAATTCATAATTGCTGAACAGGATTTAATTTGGGGATGATATAACAGTGAAACTGAACCCGTAACCACTGTTTCGGAAAAAGATTTTCGATATTACGATTTACAACGGCTGTTTTCCCAAGGCTCGCAAACCGAATAAAAAGAATATTTATACTCCTGCATTCCCAAGGAATTTCCCAGTTCGCGAAGAGAATGTTATTCTTGCTGCATTTTATAATGTATAATAGGCTGAGTCTTTTTCAAGTTTCCACGCAACTTCCCTTTTCATCTTTCATCTGTAACGATTTCCTCTGGTTGTATAGATGCATTGTTGTGTACGCTCCGTTTTCGTTTCTGAAACTGCGGTCATAACTCTTGGAGTGTCTTGGAGCATGTATAACGCTCTATATTTGCAACGGAAGCTTACATTCACAAGGGTAGTGCAATATGCGCTACTTCTACCAGAACCAAAACAGCTAAACCATATAATTTCAACCTTTCAAGCAAAACCGAAAAAAATAACTGATTCAAAAGGAATTTTTATTTTAAGGGGGAACATTAAGCTTAGCTTTATGATACTAATAATGTTAATCAGATTCTAGAACGTTCGAAATGTCGTTTTGGAATTGCAGCATTTTCCAAACTTAAATCACATTGGGCCTGGAAGGCCTACAAAATATAACAGGATATGACTCATTCATCACATGTAACCCTTATCTTACAGAGATTTACGAGAAGGAAAAACGAAACTAGAATGAGAATTGGGGAAACTCGATGCAGTTTTGTTTGAGGGAGCTTCCTCTGTTGCCCTCCTTCCACGTAAACTTTTTTTCTTTAAGGTAGAATGAAATTTAATATTGGTTTAGAAATCGCAAAGCTTCCAAGCTTCCAAGCTTCTTGGGAGCCGGAGGGCTGACCCGGTACGGATCAAAAGAATTGAACTAGACCATATACCAGCTATTTTATTTTTAGGAAGTGAATAGTGAGTTGGTCCTCTCTTCAAAACGATTTTCAAAAGTCTAAACTCAATCCGTCCAATCCTTTTAAAGTATTCTGACCAAAATATTGAAAGAGTCCACACCTGAAAAATTTGCAGGACTAACTGAGTTCGTTCAGAGGAAGAATTGATCGGATCAATGCAACTTAACAGAATTGATGATGCAGGCTTGCATGAGTCTGTCTTTATTAATGCATGCAGCGTTGTTAACAATATACTGTTTTCGCAGTGGGTTGCATGTTTCAATCTCGATCGAATTCTTAGCCTTCAGCCCTAAGAATACCCTAAATCTTATAAAACCCAATACAATTTATATTTGATACAGATATCGTCTATAGTTTATTGAGCTAAGTTTTGCAAAGGCGTGAATAAGGGGAAGAAAAATGAAACGATGAGCAAACATTCATACGAGCTGATCGGAAAGAAAAAGGAGTATCCTGAGTCTCCTTTGTGTTTCCCAATTCCCCCCATGTCTCAGTCTTTTACATTCATTTGATAAAGAATAGCTGCATAGATTGCTTTGTTCGATTGAAAAGACGTTACAAAGCTGAAAGCAATTGGGAGTGCGTACCTACTCGCATTCATTCACTCTACGTTTATTATCCAGCGTGTACGCTTGTAACGCTCTAACGCTGCAGCACCAACTTATTCTTCTCTTATTTTCTAAGGAAATGGTAATTATCCAAAATGAAAATTATTCAAAGCTCGAATTTCATTTCTGGGATATCTTAAATGTTTATATAAACGCACATTACCCCCATTGACCAAGTAGAAAATCCACCCAAATCACTTTTCAAGTTGGGCAATAAATTCAAGGGGATGTTGGACAAAGAGCGTATTGTGAAAGTTATGGGGAGCTTGGATAAGCTAATGTGGCAGCTACAATAAGCTTTAGTGCACAGTTATAAATATTTTTTTCGGGGAGAGAAAGTTACTTCATAAATTTCTTGGAGGCCATAACGGGGGGAGAAGAATAGCACGGATTATAAATGGAAATTGATGAGATCCGTTCCAAAAATACGTTTCATTTTGCGCAGTGAAAAAAAAATGTGGGAGAAGAAAATGAAAATAAGTTTTGTATTCTTGTTGACCAGCCAAGAACACAAAATGAGATTATGAGGAATGTTTGGACTACGTGCATTCAAGTGCCATTCAAGTTCAATTCTTGTCAGGTTGTGGGCCTTTTCATTTCGCTATTGCTTAAACGAATCTGGAGCAGAGTGGGTAGGACGAAGCATGATCAAACGCAAGATTTTCTCCAAAGTTCTCCTGTATCTTGTGCACTAAGAGAAAATAACGGGATGGGAGAGTGTACAGTAGGTTCACTAGACTTTCTCTCCATTCTCTGTGGCACGACCTTCCACATTTTTGATTTATAGTGGGGCTGGATTGTGTACATAGCTTTTCCATTCATTTCATTTTCATCAATAAAAACAGATTGAAGTGTGCTACTTGGTGTCTACTTCCGAAAAAAAACCTGGGATGAAATCTTTCAAAAGGCTGGAGGATGGTACCTGGGAGAAAGCACAGCTCACGCAGTTAGTCCAACTACTCGACTGGGAAAACTTTTATCTTATATTTCCTCTACTCTCGCTAACATCTCTGGAATCCGAGAATGCAAACAAAATCACTTTCCAAAATCAGCTCAAAATCCTCATTTTGCAGAGCAAAGGAAATAAAGTCTTAGGAAGGCATATCAAAGTCAGTTATGCAGTTAGCAATATGAGGGTATCTAGCTTGTGCAAATAGTGTGGGGAGACATTAACGTTTCCCACTTTTTTTCTCACGTTTTCTCCTTAAAGTAAATATATTGCCTCTTCAATCACAATTCTACATAAAATGAGTCAAAGGCGCAGTAGAATTCGGGAAGGAAAACTGAGAAATCAATGGCTTCACAAATCCCACTCACAATCAGTTTGTAAGTTTTTAACTGGATTTCCGGTTTTGAATAGTGTTGAACAGATTTCCCTACGTCATTACAATTCGCAACGTAATACAAATAGGCAATTCGATAGACCCCGCAATGAGCAAAAACATTCGTAAAATGTCATCCAGTTCCTTTAGTAAAGTTGCAAAAAAAAATTTTACATTCAAAAAATTATTCAAGATCTAAGGAAAACATTGATCACAGTACTTGACCCAAGAATAAGTTTGAACTAGGGAAGACTAATCAAATTTTTGACAAATTATTGGAGTCTCTGTACTCTGGAGTCAGCACACTCATCACTAAACCCATTTAAAAGCTAAAAACGTGGCTGAACTAGAAATGTTATAAACAACCGGAAAATTAAATATTGGTTGGTAAATTTAACTTTCCCTTCTTGTTTTAGATTTCTCTTACTGTACCTTGCTTTCTTACGTAGCTGAGCATGCGTGTTGATTAAGTCCGTCTGTGTTTTTCCAAATATAGTTTTTCCGCGAGATTTTTTGTTTCGTATTCCTAAAATTCTGCGACTGTCATCGGCAAAAAATTCAGTCTAATTTTTCTCCAATTTGTCTGAGATTTTTTACTCCAATGCTTAAATCACATCTTTTGATACAACGTTTTCAGCTACATATTTAAAACTGTTTAGGTTTATTGAATAAGTGGACGATCTTGCGGACAAATTCTTGACAGACAGACAGACGGATCAACATCAATACTACATTTGCAGCTCAGCTACGAAATAAAACTAAAATGCTTATAATTCTAAATTTCAAGTCGATTTGTCAATATCCACGAAGCAAACGTACGAAAGGACACCAAAGTATGGTTTCTTAAGCCGCAAATTTTTGAGCAGAAATGTTGAGGTTGCAAATCCAGCCGTGAAACTGATTTCTCAAAAGGCAAACAATCAAACAATGTAATATGATTCTACACTCAAGATGCTAGGAAGGCATAGACTCTGCGAATTCCTACAGTCGACAGTGTATCGCGAGATGAATAAGTAATTTCACATATAGCTTTTGGTTATGCTTCGCCATGTCGAAATTCATTACTTTTCATTTTCACCAGCTATGCATTTTGTTCACGCTTTTATTCATTTGTCCACAAGAAAGGAGAGCTTTCAAAGAAAATGCTTTATTTTCACCAATTCATGAATGGAATGTCATTATCATTATTATTTCGTCGATGGAAGCCTAAGTCAGCTGGTAGCTGATAATTAAAAAAGTTAAGAAAGTCCAAGTTTTTTTTACTAGTCTTTCCAGCAGACTGTGCCACAATCGAATCAGCTCATTGTCACTGCAAGAAGGGAGATGTACGAGCAAGAGGGAGGAACGCCTTGAAAAACTTTTTATTCTTCTCATTCTTCCCTACATTCATTCACATTCCATTCTGGTTTTGGTACTTGGCTCGATATGGCTTGACTCTCCGGATATTTGTTCACTGACTTATGCAGTGCGTGTTGTGGTGAGGTACAGAGTCAACGAAGAGAAAGCACTTTGTCTAAATGAGATAACTATGACGAACACATCACTTTGAGATATAACAAAATGAGCAAGATTAAAAAAATGTACTGAAATTAAATTGCTTGACTCTTGGCGCGTTGTCCTAACGCTCACTTTGCATCAGCTCAATATGATAAGTGATGTCTGAGTGGATGATATTTATTTATGGTGTACGATCCTTAAGGGGACTTGAAGTCAGTTCCCCCCAAAGAGGGCATTTCTTGAGGGGGGCAAATTCTAATGAGCTTTCTGACGTTGAACTGATCACAAAGAACTAGAGAAGAAAGCGTGAATCTTAATTTATTTCCAAGTTTAAAGTTCAAATGTACAACGTTTTAGTTTTTACTAAAGTTTAGTCCTCCCTGCCTTATCCTGTTAAAATTTAACAGCAGAAAGACATTACTGATGGTTACAGAAAATCTAAGTGTCGCCTATGTTCCAACCTATCCAGAAACATTTACGAAGCATTAAGTACATCAAGGTGTACTAATGTTTTAGACGTGCGGAAATTAATTCCTTTCATCCAAACTCAAACTCGTAAGAATAGATATTACAAAGCACGGTATTTTAATATAAATTTTAATGTGTGCTTCTTAGAAAGTTGCTTCTAAGAATCTAAGCCAGTTAAGGTTATAAGCGGAAATTTCAAGTGAAAAATAGCAAGCAGACCTTGACTTAGGATATTGACTTACGCTTAAAACTTAAAAGTGTACCAAACCGATTTTAAGTAATCAATACACTGCAACCTGTAAGGCCATTAAGAATTTAATCTTTTCTTTTATACTCTCGGAAGTAAAATGTCATAGAATACAGTTCCATGGAACATCTAACTCTAAGTAACTAGTGCAAAGGCCCGTCCCAGGACGGGTAGCATCTCTGGGCCTGACATATTCCTTCAGTGACAAATTTCTTTTCTATCAACGCGAAAAAAATTGACAAAAAAATTTGCCCGGGCCTGGTATCGAACCTGGGCACAAAAGTTGGGAAGCTTAACCCCCATGCATTGATCCAACTGGGATTAGGTTTTTACCTTTTCATGCCAACTTTGCTTTTCTCAGGAGTATTAGTAAACATTGATCAGCTGATGATACCGCGACACACATACAACCAAGAAAGATTACGGAGACAATTATAAATAGGATGCATTCCAATATCTTTGTGCACCCAGACAGAAATCCAACTCAAAAACTTCAAGTGAAGTACCCTTAAGATCATACCATTTAATGAAGTAAGTACATACATTTAAAGTTAAATTTAGACTTGCTTGGAATTTCCCCTGATGCAAATAAATGACAGGAATAATTGGAATTTTGAAAATCTTGAATAAAACGAATTTTCTACGAAATCCCCAATTGAAAATATTTGTCTAGAAACTGACTCTCAAGCGTATATCTTGTCAAAGAGGCTCTTCCAGATAATATCAGTTTTAAAACGTTTCCTATGTTTTCCTTCAAGTCACATGTCTGCCAAGTAATATTCGGAAGGAGCTAGTAGATCAATATCAAATGAATTGAAATGAAATGAAGAAAGATTTACTGTTTGTGTTACACTCTGGCTGACTCTGACGTTATCCATCTAGCTTAAAGGATGATGTGTAGTTAAGTTTATAATACGTTTAGATGAAACTTCTTCAATTCCAATTTATGCGTTATGATTCAACTCAAATGTCAGTATCAGTTTAGAAAATCTGAAGGAATTTGAGACACGTCGTCCTTAAAACAAGAGCGAATTTCATATGGTAAGTGTCGGATGACGACATGTGAGCTACATTTTTGGAAAGAGAGACTCATAAACTATATTTTTTTAATCATGACTAAGTATTCTGACTAAAAACTTCAGTTCCGCAGGGGATGCAATCAACAGTTGAGCCACAAATTTTGAAAAGGGTTATCCCTACCAGAGGAGATATATCGTTTTCACTTTTGACAAAGTAGAACGTACCCTAAAAAGGAGTCTATATGCAGTGGACGGAAACATGGTACGCAGTTCTGGAAAATTTTTTTGGCGTTCCAGTAGCTAGTTCTGGGAGTGGGTATTCTCTAGATTTTCTCCATCTCATCGCTTTTTCCTCCGTGCTACGCCTAAGTAATTTCAGTTTGCGTGAATAGATTCAAGAAGAGGGAAGGGAAGCTTAGCGTGTAGAAAGAAATCACCCAAGATGAAAGTATTTTCTGAAATAACAACCTACGCAGGAACTGCATGTATTTCTAGTATCACTACATCAAAGAGCATGGGGCTCGGAGGAGGCAAACAGAATTTCTATAAGTAGGCTGCATTGAGTGTGCATGAGTGGGCCACTTTCTCTTAGGAGAAAATGTGGTGATGGCATGCCATGCAGGATGCAAGCGTTGGTCCACTAATGAAAATTTGCTAAAGGGGAGTCTGTCATTGAGTGGAAATTTCGTAGCCTTTTATTCCCTTTTTGTTCAATTAGCTTGATCCATTCTTTCGTTAAATACTCGACGAGGCTGAGATAGTGCATTGTGTACACTTGAACCATACAGCCAAGTTTCTCCAATGGGTGGGCAAAACAAAGCAATTTGTAGTTTCACTTTCTTCCTATTTACGCTCACTGATCCGGTATCCACTTTAATTTAGTTATGAGCACTGGCTACTAAAGCGTGTCCTAGTTTTCTAAAACTATTGGCTTTCCATACAGTAAATGTTTCTATTGCCCTACTAAATCTACATAGAGGAGCGTATCTGGATGGAGACGTGAGTATCTGAAACTATCTTACGAATCCTACATCCTGCCTTTTCCTGTGTACCAAGACCTGCACATTTTGAGTTCCATTCACGTACGCCAAAATAGGGAAATTGAATTTAGAGTGATTTTTAAAAAGATAATCCAAAGGGATTTGCTTCGTGGAAAATGTAGAGGAGGTGTACGCACGATAACTTTCTCTTGGAAGATATGCCAAGGTTTCTAAATTTTTCTGGGATCTAGTTGTACGTATAACCGGCTCTGAACTCAAGTCTCTAAGGTTCATGGCTAAACGACCACGATTTCAATTAGTTTCACTCGGTCGTAAACTACCGTGGTGGGTTATTCTTGCGATGCGAACAGTGCATCAGATTTATTTTCGTATCAGCGATATTAATGACCTTTGGCAGTGGACTTTGCTTGCTGTAGTTTATCTCAGTAAATTCAAAACTCAACTGAAAGTCATTATAATGTGGGCATGTTGACGCTTCCCGTTAACCTCGGGACTCAGGTGTGTCCTCGGTCTGAACGAAGTGGTGTTGGAGTTCCACTGATTACAGTACTTCGGAGTGTTCGTCCTCGGGTCACAGAATAATCATTGCTTTCATCTGCTATACTTTTTCGTTTTCAATTTGTCGGATAGATTACTTTTGTCTCCTGTTAGCAAATAAAATGGATCTGAATAGGAAGCAAAGGATCAATCCACAGGTGCTCTTTTCAACGCTTGATCGACAACTCACTAACTTTACGGTCGTAGGCACCGTAGCGAGGACAGGGTGCAGGTGTATTTATTCTCAAAATTAAAAATATGATCGAGATCGAGACCAAGAGGCACTAAACAAAATCAGGAGAGTATCTGTGATTTCCGTTTTTGTTAAAAGTCAGAGATGGATTGGATAGGATGAGTAAATTTCCAACCTACACTTTTCACTTAAGTTGAAAGTCCTCAGGGATAAGATTGAGTACACCTGATCTCGCTTAAGTCTTCAGAACCTGCCCTAATTCTTTTTTGGGATGAAGACGAGGCATGAAATTTCGTTATAAAACGTCGATTTAAACATTAAATGAATATCAAGCGTAGATTCAATTTAATTCCTTAACCTAAATCCTCAGGTGTGGGGGAAATTCTAATCTGAGCTTAATGCTGAACTGAATATGAGAACTAAAATCCTTCCAAACTATTTCCTAGTCGTGAGGAGGAAAAGTCATTCGCAAAATCCTGCTACAATGATTGCAGCTTAAAGAATTGATGATTTGGGTGGTGTCGGTCTCCTTGAGCGATTTGGTGAGCATCGGAAACCTCATATCTAACTATTCACTCCAGCTCCTTCAAGCATTTCTTTAGAAATGTAGTAAAGCTATCTCTTCCTGGTGGAGGGATGGAGTGGGTGGAAAATATTCAAACGCAAGATTTTGAGTGAGTCATAAAGTTTCCATTGCTTATTAATACTGGTGAAGGTCGTGTAAAATGCTCTGATGAAGAAGGAGTCATAGGACGATCTAGTCACTTTTGAAAGTTTAAAAGGAGGACATTCCATTGAGCCATGAAGCCTCCAAAGTCCGCATCCCTTTCCAATGTCTGCAGCAATAAAGAGATGGAAATGAGACTCACACCCAATTCATTCACCATCGACAAATATCCCCCAACAGTATTGATTGATTAGGTTGTCTACAAAGTTTGTATACAAAAACTTAAAAAGTGAAAGTTTATTTTTTGTGTTGAAGAAAGCGAAAGATAAAAGAGAAATGTGAGTTTTCCGGTAACTGAAGAAGCTTCGTATGAACTACCAACTACCACTCTGCTCCTCAAACTTCATTCTAAGGAAAAGATTAAGATTAACCTGTTCTCAAAATACGAGAAAAAATGATTGTGCTGTTTTCATGACAAAAATGTGCTGGTTTTTCACTGTTGAATGGCGCAATAAGGATGGGGTTTTGTATTTCTTTTTTTGGGGGTAGTGCTTACATTACATTTTAATACGTACATTTGCAATCTCCTCGTGTCATAATAAAGTAACTCATATCACATCACATGGAAAACTTTGTTCGCAATGAATATTAAACTTTTATTTAAGCTTCAGGACAAGACAAGACAGACTAGGAGGTGGAGCACTGTAAACTTTACCTGCCGACGTAAAAAAAATATAGTAAACAAAGTTTAGCAAATAAAATTTTTTGAATTTCATCGAATTTCCCTTCACCTCTTCAGGGCATGGATAATAAAGGGTAGACAAAAGTTTAGACCATTTCAAGAGCCGGGAAGGAGCACACATGACTCATAAAAATTAATGGTAACTGTTTTCCTCTATAATATCCAACGAAATATCCTCGCTGGAGGGATAATAAGGCTGATAGTTTTTCTGCTTTTAAGCTTTGCTCGAAAATTTTATGAAACAACATGGATGTCAAAAGTACGAGAGTTTTGCTATCTTGAACAATGGCAAAATGATCAGATTGTCGACAAAGTACAACTGTAATGTCCCCCTATCTGGTGAATGGCGGCAAACTTAAAAGTCCCCGGATTTTCATGAAAATTAGCATACTGATGCAAGAACACGAAATAAACACAAAAATGTAGTTAGATTTCAAATATTTCGGCACTAACAGCACCTGACGGCCACTAGATGGCGCTAGATTCAAAATGTGGATAGCTACAGAATTTTTGATGAATCAGCAAGTCAAACTGCGCCAGTCTGCCAATTTTAATTTTTTCTTACATATTAGCCTTAAAACATAACAAATTTTACTATTTCCGATTAAAATCTAAGATCTTAAAGGAGAAAAAACGGTATTCATTCAGTAATACTCTCCTCAGAAGCAACATCCTATAAAAATGCTTTGAACGTAATGAGATACACAAGATTTAAAAAAAGGGACAAGTTAAATTTTCGTAGACGATATCTTTCCTTAGTCCAACAGAATCATAAAAAGTAAACTAGGGAATGTAAAGAAAATTGAACATCTCCACCAATCCCATTTCCATCTTTATTCTGTAGGACGTGACTCACATGAAGAAAAAAAAATTGTCTTTTGTTTGAAAAGGCAATCTTTCCCTTCAACAATGAAGGAGTGTAATGTGCGAAAATAATAACCATATTGATATGCATACAGCTTGGGATATACATACTTAAAGTTTGTAGTTCATCTTGACTGTAGAAAAAGAGAAACTTTTTGGAGCTTTGGAGCAAGTTTATTTTGAAAGAATAAACGCTACACAGCTGCAATTTCTGCTCGACACATATTGCCCAAAGCTCCTCCGAGACTATGTTTTGGGAGGGAGTATACACTTTTTTTAAAGTAGGTGTCCCGTTTACGATATGCGAGTTATGGAAGTGTTTTACCTACGAATGGGAAACGAAAATCCCTAGTTTTGTGTATGTTTTTCGTACTCATCATGACTCAAAGGAAAGTTTAGCTTTGGAGTAAACTTTCCCCATTTACTGTTATCGGTATTGACGGGAATTTGCCATTAAAAGATTTTATTTTGAAAACGCTTTTCAAGATCTGCTTTATCCTGTGGAGAGAGTCGGTTGCTACAACCATCTTGAGGAAACTAGGTTAGGCTAGGAATCACAAAGAAACTTTCCATTTTCCTATTTCGAACTTGGAGTTTCTATGGCTTGTTCTATTTACTCCGAGAGAGTCGTTATTCCACTCCCCATTTATATTCTTCAGGACAATCAAAACTTTCACGTTTTTCTCTCCCACTTACTCATTTCTCTCTCAAGGAGAAACTTTCCCTCCAAACATAGACTTTCAATTATGTGTTTTGCAAGGGACCTAGAGAAATTAACGTAGTTTTCTTGGCTGTGGAGTAGTGCGCAACGTTTTCAGTAGACACTTCAGCTCTACATAATAGCATGAAGGACAATGAAAGCGATCGTTTTGAGGGGAAATGTGAAGTGATTAGAAAGAATATTTTGATTTTCTCATTCAATCAATTCTCATTCAAAGAGAATAAGGACACGCCGTTCATTTCAGCTGACAGTTAATCAATAACTTTCTTCTGAACTGTGACTTTGTCTTGGGGACAGTTTACTGCTGAAAAAAAGAGAACGTCAAAACGTTTACTCTTCGAGTCATTTTGAGTCTATAGTAGGCCACTTTTATCCTCCAATAAAAAAGATTTTAGATGATGGCGTCACGGCTCATCGTCACCGTTGCTTCCTACATCCTCCATTGCTATCCAATTGAGTTTTCCACTCTGAAAATAAAATTAGATGGATCCCTCGTCTAGAAGAGAGTTGGAGTTTGTGAAAGCAAAATGATTGTGCACCTTCTCCTATTAAAAAATTATTAGGATTCTGTGCCTCACATGGGTAGGGTCTTTGAATGGGCCTATTCTGGGAAGTCTAACCATAAAGGCATTCTAAACACTCCATTTTCGCTCCCTCAAACGTTAGTAATAGACGTAGTTTCTATGTTGCAGTCAACGCTCTGATATAATCTTGCTTTCCCGATCCAAAAGTAAAACGAATGCCGTTGGTGAAATAAAAAAGAGAGAATTTTTTTTTAGAAAACACTGTTATTTTCTTCACTATCGTATAGAATGAATGCATCAAATGAAGGCAAAAACGTCTCGCCAATTTCCCCTACTTTCTCTAAGGAATAAGGAATTCCTTAATTCTTACTATCATCTCTGGCCATTACGAATTGGTAGATGTGTGAGTGTAGGAGGAAACGAGCAAAATTCAAATCCTCTTGATCTCCACTTTTACCATTGTCAGAGTCAAGGGATATTCCTGGAGAAGACTAGTTCATATACGGAAGGTACTGGTGCATTGGCTACTGGAGAAACACTTTCATATCAAATGATCCATTCAAGTGGTGAACGTTTGTCTTTTTTTAGCTCAGCCTCATCAAAACCCTTCAAGGAATGTTTGTGTATGTGTCGCATTAAAGTCTCGGTTTCAGTACCACATTGAGTTTTTTGATGGATGCATTGTTCGAAATATCGAAATATGTTCTGGGGGAAATCGACATTTGTCTGTGACTTCCAGTAGGCTCTAGTAGGGGACACAAAAGAGATACAGGAATATTGCATAGTTTCTCCGACCTTTTAGCTACACTAGGCTTTACGCTTTATAATTGCGATCCTTCGGATTCATCATGACCATTGACTCTCTCTGATGCTTTAATGATGATCCAACCAAACGCAAAGTACCTTCAAGCCAAGTTTAATAAAGTCTAAGAACTGCTGGATTGCAATGTTTCCTTTTCAGTACTCCATTTGGCCCTTTTTCATTTAAGTTTAAGTTGTGATATAATGTTGAAAACTGTTTTTAGGGTGAATTTCCCCCAGATAATGATGGTTTATGATCCTTGGAATGTGGTTGTTGCTGGCGCTATTTACTTTTATACGACGTGACATCTGATAGTTTGGCTCCCACTCTGGAACTCTGGAATTCTTTCAGCCTAGAAAATATGAACCATTTAGGAAACAACTCAAGCTTTATGACGCTTTTGAGGTGGAGTCAGAAATGAAGTTGATTCAAAATGTGAAACCTGAAAAGTGTGAAAGCAGGCAGAACAGGAGAGAAAGCCAGAAAGGACACTTTCAAATGCACTTATACTTCTCTGTAGGTCCAATCGCGAGAAAGACTTTATTCCGGTCTTTAAATCAAACACGGACACTGAGTAGGGATATTTTGGACTGTAAAGATATTTCAAAGCTTGTGTACATTCAACATGGTAGATTTATTTTGCTGAGGTGGTAAATTTTTTGAATCGTCATCATATCGCACTCTCTTTGAATTGCATCGCTACTTTCTACGTTTCTAGAATATGAATATTCCGTACAGAGGAGCGGTGCGTGTCTATGCCTCTTTTCAGTTTAAAACCGTATGCGTAAATACTAAGGGAACTGGGATGGAGTACATGCCTCCCCTTTCCTACTAGGTTTACAAGGCCTACAAAGAGCAAGAAACAGAAAAGTCTATAAGTTCTCCTTTGATCACTACGAGTCTCACGAAACAGACAAGAATACCGAATCCCTCCAAAAGAGTAAGTCACTCACTTAGTGTCTGTGTCAGTGGAGGCAATGCAGAATGCTAAAATGAAAAGATACTTTTCACGAGCAATTGAATTCTTTAAAGGGAAGCGTTGCATTGATTAAAACTCGGAAGTTGTAATGGAAACTAACGTTTCTTGAAACATCAGACGAGACAGTGACAGCTGCTCAAGTAATTAAGTAAGTAAGTAATTAAGATTAGAGTCAAGCCTCAATCCTTTATCCTTATAAATTAGAAATTCCTTAACCCTCCCTATATCGTTATGTAAGTAATATCCTGTTCGAAAAATTAAAGAGATGATCCTGATTTCAAGACTCAGAGCGGATGTACTTTCTCCGCTGCTGCAAAGCATAAAATGATAGATATTTTCAAGAATGCTAACTCTGCATGGGTTACTTCCGGTTTGAACCCAGTCTAAACTAAATAATGCTGTGTAAGTATAGGTTTATAAGCTGCAGAGTTCACGAGACTTTAGGTCACAAGTAAAACTTTTCCATCTCCTCCTTTGAGTTTACTTTAGTGGAGGAAACGGAAATTGTCTAAAATCTTTGTCCTTCTGCCGTCTACCCACCTAGTATGGAGTTATGCAATATAGAATATAAGTTTTTTTTTTCGTAAGATGATTATGATTATGTTTCAACATGAGAATTTTCGCAATGGTCTTCCTCATTGTCGTCATCTTCTTCCTTTGTAGTTATCATCGTTATAACTGTTATTATCCTACGCTTCTTTCCTTTTCAAGGAGAAAGTTAAAGAAAGAAGTTAATCTTGGGAAAATATGAGAAATGTGTACACCTACTGGACTCTTGCTGAGTTTCGTAGGGAGGCAAGTCCCTTCAGGAGACTTGCAGGTATCATGTACGCTTTACAGCGTCCTACGTCAGCTTGAAAAGAATAGGTTCACATTGAACTCTCCTTTAGTGACGCTTGAATAAACCTTTACGACAGAAGATTTTTTCGAGTGGCAAATTAAGGAGTGAAGCAGCCGAGAAACGAATCAACAAAGCTACAGATTAAATAGAGCATCTGCACAATGGCTTTTATACTCTGTAGAGCTATAAATTGAATGTAAGCTATCAATGCCATCAATATTTTTGTTTGCAGTATTGGGCGTAAGGATGGTTCAAGGGTTGGCTTGCAATCAGTGTGGAACATATATCCCGACTTCGGTGACACCCTGTCGGAATTTAACGAAAGGAATGCTACAAGAGTGTCCTCCGGATACCACTCATTGCGCAAAGTATGTCTCTCCGGCGATGGTTGTTTACGGTTGTGCCAAAGATTGCGAGGAAAGAGGTAACAAATACTTTTATAAAAATTATACAATTTTTTTCTTAACAAATTTGCACATCTTCTTTTTTGATAAAGGGTTGTTCGCTTCTGCTCTTTTAATTGACTTATTTATTTCACTTCCAGCACAATGGTCTTTTGACATCCACTGCTGCAGTACTGACCAATGTAACGGAGCTAGCTCATTGAAACTCAGCCAGATCTCCTCATCAGTGGTGGGGACGTTCAGTGCCACCTTCAGCTTATTGCTTGGTGGTTTCCTACAAACTTTCTGGATCTCAGATTATAGTTTCCCCTAGATAAGTTCTGTATACCTTGCTTTTCTTACCTTTCATCATTTTTTTAAAACACTGTAAATGTACATGAAAACACATAATTTTATTTTACACTTGGCATACTTCTCACTTCAGTAACTGGAGCTTCTCTCCCTTTCGTTTCTCTCGAGAAATTCACAACTTTTTTTGATCCTCTGTTTGGACGCATGTCCCACGTTACACACATTTTTGTCATGAGTTGTGCCTCTAATTTACTTACAATTAGATGAAATAGGCGGACACGAAAAAAGCTACAAAAATTAACAGAAACAGACATATTACAACTGACAATGATTGCTTGAGAAACTTCCGGATTAGACACTTTCATGAATGCTGTCGAAGGTCCAACGACGAGAATGTACAGAAAAGCGACACTTTAACAAATTTTCTTGTTTTCTTCTGAATGGTGGACACATTGCGTAGTATGATCCGTTGCGCTGAACTTTGAGTTTCTTTTGCAAAAAAATTCGCAGCAGCATTTTAGTCTAAAGAATATTTTGAAGAGATGAAATAAATCACGCATGTAAAATGTAAGATACAATATCACTAAAAATAAACAGAACATACAACGTGTGTCATTCAATGCTTCCCTTTTCGAAACTAATAGAATTATCCGGAGAAACATTTTTACATAAAATCATCGTCAACTGGTGCTTTTATAAATACAGTGGAAAACTATATGAAAAACAGTTGGACTTTGGATTTGGGGTGGAGTCTACTTTTCAATATTTAAACAGTTTAAAGCTTACATGTATCTTGGAATTTCTCTGGTAGGGTATAACGGTCGGGGCTAGAAACCTGGCCAAGTACTTAAGGAAAAACTTTAAAATGCAAAAATTTTTACGCACCTCATTTCTAATTTTAGCTACATTTTCAGCACACGTGTACTCTTTCCCGAAGCAATTTAATGTTTCAGTAATTAATATTAGGCATGTTTACAGTAAACTGCAAGACGAAATCTGGTTAGGGCTAAGAAAAAGGGGCCCGACTAGGTCCACGAGTTAAGGGGATGGTACAAAGAATTTAGTTTTTGCTAAACTTCGACGCCGCCAGGGACCCGACAAAACGGGTTTCTCCAAGATTAAGGCTTTTTCAAATAATCTAATCACGGAGCATTATTCTACTCGATTAAAAGAGTATTTTGATGTATGCATTCATGTCAATTAAGGAAAGTTAGCTTTAGATATAACCAAAAACAATTTGTATTTAAATATATGCAAATCAAAAATGGTTAGAAAATTGCTTCCTTTTATCATAGAGCCATGATTGAGGTATCAAAATACTCGTTTAATTAAATAGAATAATGTTTTATGATTAGACTTTAAAAAAATCCTTGGCCCCAGAGAAATCCACTTTCTCGAGTCCCTGGCGTCGTCGAAGTTTAACAGAAATTAAATTCTTTTTAAAGGTCGAAAGTAGCATCATTCAATTCAATCCAAGAAGTCAAAATTGCAAAAAAGGGGAGGTCCCATTTTCGTAACCCTAGCCAGTTTTCGTCATAGGTTTCAAAACTGGAAACCTTCATAAGACGATAGCTTAGCTTACACTACACGGCAGTTCTAGTAAGGACAAATAATATTCTAACTTGATTGATTGACCTGACCATGTAACACGTTGAGAGCATTGTGTCCACACCACCGACTACAATTTCATCCGACCGCGAAATAAGTTTCCAAAACTGAACGGTATTAAACTCTCTTGGAAACTTGGTTGATCACTTTAGGCTCGTCATATGTAACTAGCGTTAACGATAATCAATAATTTATTTATTTTGAAGCTGTATATAATCCCAAGAAGATAATTGTGGAAAGTTACGACGGAGAAGTTGTAGCTTCTTTTTTGTCTCATGATTCAACGAATGTAATTGTGCTTACAATGTTCCGTTAGGATGATTTCTAACGAAAGGCGAGATCTTAGGACACCTAAGCCCGATCAAGAGTCACGCATCAAACATAATCATAGAGAACCAAACTCTAGGCTAATTTATAAGATACGAATAGTTTAAAGATTTTACAACGGTTAACATAATTATCCTAAAATACTATTTACGATTACGAATGTATCGGAAGTTACACTATGACATTATTAATAATTACAATGATTTACGAGAAGGCGATCAAGCAGTATTAACTCTGAACAACTGAAGCATAAAAATGAGTGAAAAATATTAAATTTTTATCGCTTTCTTCTGGAATCAAGCAATCACATAAAAAGTTAATGCACCTCTAGATAGGTAAGTATTCTTTTACTAAGGATGAGCAATTCTTCCTCCTCTTAAGTAAGTTTAAACGCTTTATTTAACTTTATTGGGACAATTCAATCAACTTTCAAGTTTATCCTTGATTCACATGTAACGTAACCAGGTAAGATGTAATCCATAAGATTTTGTATGGGATTTAAGGGTGTGTCATAGAAATTTTCATTTTGTAAAACTCTAACGCCGTAGGAGCTTAAAAACTGCTTCTCTGTAAAGGCAGATATTTTGCAAATATTTTTCACATGAGATTTTCTGCTTTTCTCAGAAAATATTTTGATGCATGAATCATGTCGATTGGATGAAGTGAGAGTTAGTTATAACCAAAAACAGTTCGTATTTAACTCCATGCGATTAAAAAATGGTTATAAAATCGCGTATTTTTATCATTTAACTATAACTAATCATCAAAATATTCGTTTATACAAGTAGAAACTATTTTGCAAAATATCTTCCCGCCTAAACAGCTTTTTCAAGTTCCTGCGGCGTTGAGGTTTTACAAAACGCTAATGTTTCTATGTCACACCGTTAAGGCGTAGAGTAATCTACTTATCTACCCCTAACAAAAACCTTTCTTTCCATACACCTTGACATGTTGAACAATGCAGTAGTACTTTAGCAATTAAGATTAGCCCGGAGGAGAGTTAAACTTTGCAAGAATCGAGTTTCCTAGATTGAACCTACCAAGTTTCTAGTTTTCTTTACACATAGCTACATTCAAAGAACGTTGTGTAAGGTTAAATTTAGTTTTGATTTTGTTCAGATGAAAACCGGTTTAGGGATCTAGCGGAAGAAAGAAAAAAGAAATTTTGTTTACTGACCGACCCCTACAGTTTTACTTTTCGAATCATGTCTACTCTTGCTAAATTTTGTACACTTTAATCATTTTTGGAATGTATTCAACTCTTAAAGCTTATCTTAACATCTGTTGTGTTGTTAAGCTTAGTTTCTTGTGGCTGGTAGAGTGTAACGCCAATTCCTTAATTTTATACTGAATTCATGCCTTAATTGCTTGATTGATTGTAAATTCACTAATTTTTGACGGTAGTCAGCAGCCTGCACCACAATTTATTTTACATTGTTCGTGGAGTGAAGGTGTACTCGACCGGAGCGTTGTGTTCTTTTGTCTTAAGAAACTTAAGATTGTATAATCTAAATGCAAAGCGTGAAATTCTATAATGACGGAAACTATATATCAATTAAACTTCAATAAAATAATTAAGTCTTTAAGAAATCTCACTTTATAGATTTAACCACTCTGAAAAAAAATGTCTAAATATGCTCCTTCGTGCGCTATATTCTGCTGCTATGTAACAATATTGTACTACAGAAAATTATTTCACATTATTACAATTGTACACCCATTTGCAATGTAACTGTATCTAACGGATTCATTCTGTATATGCATATATTATATATGATGATCCTACTTAAACATGATTTTATTTGTAAAGGAATTAAATACTAATTATATATTATTAATAATAAAAAATCTATTTGGACTTTTTCGTCTTATTTAATCCATTCGTGTAGAGAATACACTTGTTTTTTTTACAATCTGAGCTGTTTATTGTCATAAGGAGTGCTGAAGGTTTAGCTTCGTTCAAGGAAAGGCAACAATGTCACTGAGCTTGTTTCATCAATGAAGTTGAGTGCATCTGTACGCTTTCTAATTTTTTTAAGTTACGCATAAATCTTTTCCTTGACCTTTAGAATGAAAGTAATCAAACTTAAATTGAATCAATCTATGAGATCTTCTTGGTGTTTTTCAATTCCATCGAATCGCTGGGAGGTAAGATGTTAAATGATACTTGATTTTCTATACGACAGAGATCCTCCCCCAAGTTGGTGCGGAACAATAGCCAAGACTCATTATCCAAGATCTCAAAAGCCAAGGACTTTATCCTACAATGCATTTATCCAAGAGGACAATTTACCGAGAATTTATTTAGCCAAGGAAACGATTTACTAAGAATGCATTTATCCAAGAGAAAAATTAACCAAGAATGCACTTATCCAAGATAACTTGAAACCAAGAATACAAATATCCGAGATTACTTTAAACCAAGAATACAGTTATCCAAGCTCTCATTTACCATGAGGGCTTCCAGACAATAAGTTATTTGGTCATAGATGTATGAAAGGAAAAATGCAACAAATATTCTTTGTTTCAGGTACTCTTGGACAAATGCATTCTTAGGAAATTTTTCCTTGGATAAATGCATTTTAGGGCGAAGAACCTTGGCTATTGAGATCTTGGATAAGGAGTCTAGGCTATTGTCCGCAGATCTCCCCAAGTAGATTATTTTTCAGCTGCATCTCAATAAAAAAAGTTCACCTAATGTCCTCCTAATATACATGCATGATCAGTATCCCCTTAAAAAACCAGACATGAGCGTAACATTTTCCATTGTTTAGCCCTTCAGCAACTTGAGCAAATATCCAATTGACCCATACATTTTCTTCAATAAAAAGCCACAGTTTCTATGGGAGTTTGAGACGATCGTAGATTCATACACGCTAATATTTTATCACCACAATCAAATCACATTCTTGGCAATTGACAGACGTACATATAGTGATCATATCATCCCCTAAAGGAATATTGGGAAACGGCAGAGAAAAAGGGAAAACTAGAAAGCAAAAATTATTTTGCGAACAAGCTTGTTTATTTTTTTTTCATTCATCAAAATATCCCAGTGTTTACGTACATGTAAACAAGATAAGGCAGAGATGATTCGATACAAAGCCTATATCTTTTCACTTGATTCGTGTTGGTGAGTGGTGACCCTCCCTAACCATTGTGGATGTTTCGATGTACACTTATTTTGAGATAGAAGATGAGTCAAAAGATTGAACTCTTGGGATAGCAAGCAAGAGCAAAGTGTACATGATCTCTAAAATCTCTAGGCAGACAATCTTCTTCCTTTCATTCACATATCTTTCAGGTGAGTACATCTGGTTTCTGGTTGCACAGGTAGACTCATGGGAAGCCAAAAGAAACTTACAATTTTACTCTTTTCTATCAAATCCACGCTTGTTACTTGATTGCGGTGGGGTACGCTTCTAGTTAAGATATTTTAGATTAAGATTACTCTACCAGATTAAGACTAAACAGTTACAAATTTTTATTCGCAAAATTCATACAAAAACCATTGTTCGAAACCGCAACGAGAGGATGGTTGATGAAAACCAAAATTTCACGTTTGGGCTCTAATTATCATATGCAGACTTGAATAATTAACTTACAATATTGTGATTTTTAGACTCAAGACTGAGTAATTACCTAAAGTTTAGAGTTTATCCTCCCTAAATTCTGTGCTGGACAATGTCCTCCTTTCTTTTAATCCAAATGAATTTTTAGCTGTTTAGATGGTTTTGGATTATTCTCTTTCAAGTACTTGAGTGGCTGCTTCTTCTTCTGGCAAAGTTTCTGCCAGTTACCAAGTTTCTGGGTAGAAAATTCAAGAGAAGCTTTTGTGGTTTTGTGGTTTCTGGTTTCACATGTGTCCCCCTGAAAGAAGGAATCAATTCACTCTTAATCTTGGGTACACCATACCATCATACCATGATCAATGAGGAGTTGGTTGTTGGAGTTAGCCTATTATTGACTGTTTTTGCACGATCCTGATTAAAATGACGGATCTGTGTATGGTAGTTGGTGATGGAGCAATTTGTCGTGATTTAAAGTTTACAACAAAGGACTATGCGCTGGTACAATAGAGCCCCGTAACAATGAACTGCCCAGCAAAAGCAAAAGTGGTTTTCCAACTTTTTTTTCTCTTTCTTCTTCTCAACCGTACTGAATTAATGAATGCGTTGGAGATTATTGGCTTCTTGAAAGGAGCTTTGAATGAGTCAGTGATGTTAGTAGTTGGCGAGAGGTAAGCCACGGCTTGTAAATTTCCTGCACGTTCTCATCTCTCAACCCAGCCATTTGAATAGAGAGAAGTATTAATGGGGATCTATACGGTGGTGATATTATTCATCGAATAATTACCATCTGATCGTCATTATAATGCGCACCCTCTCCCCTCTCGCTTTCAGTGTACGGAAGGCCCCATAAAAAGGGCAAAGCTCTTTAGCGATTCCTCGCGTGTCCTCTAAGGAAACTTTATTTTATCCCTCCTACTGCACCAATTCGATTCATTACTTCGAGTAATTATTGGTTTCAGTCGAATTTCACAATTTCCCTCTAGAGTTCAATACATTCTTCAGTTTAGGAATGCAGGGATCATATCACCATATCACTCAACTCAATGAAAGCCGTTTTCTGGGTGTGGACCCCAACCGCAGAGATATACGTGTTGAGAAGGAAACCTACTTCCTCTTTCTCCGTTTTCATTGAGTGAGTGAGTGCTAAGCTGTCTTCGAACCGATGCAATATGGGAGGCATTAACGACTACGTGATGAGTTCGCTAATGGCCCTCTTCTCTCTCACGTTGGTATGGTGACACTACCATTTCAGTCCGACTTTGTCCTCCTCTTCTCAGCCAATTCATACATCTAGTCAGGCCTTTCATCATCCATTCTTATTCGTTGACTGTGTGCAAACTCTTAACCGTCTTGGGGGTAGGTATCTTACCATCCCAAACATGAACATCCGAGGCAATGTCCATACAAAAAATTCTTCCCTGAACCCACTTGTCTTGTTTTGTTAACCCTACTCCACCTCCTTCTGAAATGAGTTGGAGAAGGAAGAAAAGATGTGGTGGAAGTCTCATTTCTTTTATTGAAGAAGGGTGTACGCGCAGAGATTATCACATTTCAAAATTAGTATTCCGTTTGCCCCTACTCCCCCAGAAAAGAAGTTTTGTCTCTAGGAGAGAATTCTTTTATTGGGAAAACCTTTAAACTGTGAATGGAATAATGGCAAGATTATAATGTCTTTTCTTTTGTACGTTCTCCGTCAGAATAATTCAGGGTGGAGGGTTCCACTAATGTTGGAAGATTAAGGAAGGAATCCTTCTGGAAAAGTAAGACCTCACTATGCTCTCACACATTGAACATTGTCATCATAATAATTAAAACAGTTGGGGAACGAGAGAAAAACTTTACCACGAAATTACTCTTTTAATACATTCTCTGGGGGGAAGCTAAGACGTTTTAAAAAGTGCTCATTACAAGATTATTTTCGTGTCTACCGTCGCTATCCATTTCTCAAGTAATTCATGAGTCATGAGCCTATGCTTTAAGAAATCGGGCATATGTTAAGTCCAGCAGACAAGTTTGCTTCTGCAGAAAAACGAAGGTTGTAAAACTACGGTTATGAAAATTCATGGACTAAGAAACATAAAGTTTGAACGTTGTTATTCTCCTCCTGTAACTTTGCCAGATACAGAAAGTTAGGATTGCTCTGTACTAAAAAAGTACTCAATATTCAGTGTACTAAAGCTCTATCTAGAAGGGACTACATTTTAAACAGTTCAGTCATAACGATTCCGCCCAAACGTTTTTAACTTAGGTAATGTGAAAACATAACGAAACGGATTTTCCTTGTCAAAATAATTTTTCCTTTTGCCCAAATACTTAGTCATGTAAAAGAAGATGAGAAATAAAGGGCCTACGCATTAAATTTTTACTTGCTCCGAATGTAAAATGATTATGACTGCGTACTATTGCTCTGTCATCTTACATCCAGCCAGAATACCGAATACCAGATCAATCTTAAATGAATGTAAGATATTCTACTCGCATTTTTTTTAAATCTTCGCAGGACATGAGAAGGTTTCATTGGCGGATAAAAATATTGAAACTGAAGTTTCTTCTATCATCCATGACTAATTCTTTCAAAAGTATGTCGATCCTAAGCACGTCTTGGCCATTTCTCCGTAATAATTTTATAGCGAGGAGGAACAATGGAGAGAAAAATTAAACATGAAAATAGGATTAGTGAAAATACGTGCTCTAGCTGCTAATTGCGTATAGGAATTTTGCTCTTGTAAACTCTATTCGGGGAATGCCCTCGAGTAAATCTGCAAATGCCAATGATCTGAACTTGATGATCTCATCTCATTCATACAAAAATAATAACAATAATTGCATATCGATAGAGCGCAAGCTCAACACAAGTTACTTTTTTTAAATGCTTCAAAAGTTTAAAAGGCGAAGGAGCATCAAGTTCAATTGTATCGTCTCACGTGCGAATATATGACCTTACAGAAATAACAAGTCTGGTTGGATCTGTTGGAGTGCGCAGGTGTGCGTGAACTCCTTACCCCACGTGTGTACAGTAGTCTTCAAAGAGAGCTTTGAAGCTTCAAAGAGTTGGATTGTTTATCAAGAGATTTCATGCTGCACCTGTGCGCCTTGCACCTCATCCCAAACTGAATGATCAACACCAGCCAGTTCAAAATTAGTGGTAAGAAAGTTGGAGTGAAAAAAATTGGCTAATTATTCTACTCCTAATAGGATTATAGGCAAGTGTTAAAAACTTTTGTGTACTGCAGCCTCGAAGACTCAAAGACTCGAAGAAGCTTGAAAATGTACAAAGTATTTTAGGCAAATGCCTAGCTATTGGTGGCAATCAAGAGGAATAATGAGATGTAAGAGAAAACGTTAAAATGCTAACGAATATTTGGTATAATGAGTAGATCATAAAGTGTTAAGCGTATTTGCAAAATTTACAACTGATTTGCATCTACCAAATAAAAAAATTGTATTGAAGCGAGACTGCAGGGAAAGATAAAAAATGTGAAAGTATGCTAATCTGCAAAGTGTACAATGCAATGATGAATGAGATTTGATGGGAGGAAACGAGTTTAAATTTAATCGTATACAAGCCTACAGTCTGTGTGTCAGGTTCTTGAAGAAATCTGGAATTTACTAATTGGCAGGGATAAATTGGATTATACAGTAGACTTCTTTTTAGAATGACACTTACTCCATATTTTATATTTTCATTTTGGGATCCACTTGGAATTTGTGAATGAAGTGATTGGCAAATCTACGCTCCTGCTTAAAATTCAGCGCAGGTAGGAATGTAAAAATGAAGTTGAAGTTATTGCCAACACATCGAAAAACTTTGCTGGTTGTGTTAACCAAGTGTACATTTTACATTATCACAGTTACTCATGTGACCCTTTTAAACCGAACGTAATCCGATTTGGCAGTACATTCCGATAGAGTGTATTTGAAAAAAGAAATAACGCGAATCCGTTTTTTTTTCTGCAAAATATGAATCCATCTAGAGCCTAAAGCCTCTAGAGGCTCTACTGTAAAGTTGATGCCAATACATAATGCTTTTGTAAAAAATGAGGGAGGCTTTGGCTCCAAATGATTATAATGCATGAGTACTTGATGCCTGTTGGTGATGATGATCAAACCATCTTTTGACGTGAGAACTTAAGCGCATTATAAATGCTAATGCTGATTCATACGAAATGGGAGCGATGATAAAAGCCTCCTGAAAATAAAATACTTGCTACATGTTATCATCGTGTTGTCTCCTACAGCTTAAATCTCGCTGCCGATTTTAGTACACAAAATACGTTTAGTATATTCGGGTGTGGAGTTTGGACTGATATTTTTGTTCATTTTTTAGCAAATGTATGTGTCTTTCTGTGTAACATCAGGATCCGGATGAAGCGTCAATGTAATTTCAGAAGTAAAAATAATTAGAGAGATTTTCTAGGGATGACCATGTGGAGAATTCCTGTGTTCCTGTGCACATCAAAATGGTAAATGAATCTCGGCTCTCGAAAATATGCAAGTGTGTATTAACCTTCAGTGAAATTGTATCCGGCTGAAAGGGAAAAGTAATATATGGACCTATAGTATGTACGCAGTACAATGGGTAAACAGGCCGAGGCCATAGGCGGAGGCTTTGTTCAGGGAATATATATTTTTTCCTATTTATAGCTCAAGCATTGGTTGGACCGTTGGACGTTGGTGCTGGAAGGACGGTGTATGACGTATGACAGCCTAGGAAGCTCTTCCTATTCTTCCGGGGAGAAATCTGGCAAAGTAAATACAGAGCAATAATGATCCACCAGATAACCTCATTTAATAGCGAGCCTATTTCTCTTTCAGGCATTTTCCTAGAGATAATTTGGTGGAAAATAATTTTTAATGAATTGATTACTACCTAACTGATTCATCAAAGAATATACTATCTTGGACTATTTATCTGCAACAATGTACACACGTTGTATATGCTTCGTGGTTCGAAGACAAGCCATAAGAATTAGCTGTTTTGAGTAATTTGTTCAGTGTGAAAAAACACTACTACCGTCCCTCTCTCTCTCTCTCTCTCCCTCTCTCTCTCTCTCAGCTACCGCTGTTATGTACGCTCAGCGTTTTTTTTGGAGGATGTTACATACCAAAAGTACAACAAAAAGTATAAGTTGTTTCGATTGGATTAGTTTACCACGACCATTACCTCCACCAGCAGCCAGCGCTAACGAAAGTAACCTGAAGTGTAGGCTTCAAGAAGACTCTAAAGTGGACAAGAATGAAATGAGCGTAGACATTTACTCTTTTCAAGACCGAAGGAAAAAGTTAGCTTGGGTAAAGTCATTTTATTCCTCTAATCAGATACAAAGCAGCTTGGCAACATTTGTGAAGGATCTCTTCACTAAAAATCTCAAGACAGCTTAAGTCAGAGAAGGAAGCAGGAGAGAAGGCATTGAGTTTGTACACTTTCATATTATAAAATCCTAGTAGAATTGGTAGGTATCTGCTACAATGTGACTTTGAGGCTTGAAGTAGGGAATGGCTTGGAGGCCAATCTTCCATTGCTCTGTACTTTACACACCTGTAGCTATCTGCCAGTGCACGTCCAATTTTACAATTACTTTACGATCGACCATCAGCCTGAAAAAATGCAGTGGTATTTCAGACCTGAGGAATGCATACAATGTTTAGCTGATGTTTCAACCAGTGAACACTTTTTAATGACATTTGGTATTTACGAGACTGACAATGAGTGGCAGACGCACTTGCCTACGCTCACGCTACTATTACTCTCAGAGGTGGATCAAGTTATACATTGTATGTACACAAACTCCTACATTAGGTAAAGGGTGGCGGGGCAGGTGGAATTTGCGATGAAAAACCCTCTAAAAATATCCACTGTCAAAGAGACCAGAATTGATGCAAGGCAAGCACAATTTTTCAACTGTCATGTACGCGGACACATACACCAAGAGAGAGAGATGCAATGCGTCAAAGAAATGGATCAGAGGAGCAATATCGAATTTTCAGTAGTCTCATGAATAACCGTCAGTGCTACAAAATATTAGAGCGTAAATACTTTACCAGTGGCTATATTCTTGTTGACATTTCATCTCGCTCAGAGAGGGAAACTATGGGCAACAGCTAGAGTCTTGAATCTTGATATCAAAGACATACTTCCCTTTACTGATGGCTGGGGCCAGTCAAGACTCAAGACAACCAAGAGTAGGGAATGCAGTCCCTCAAGAAAATAAAACATTTTCGTAGACTAAAGAATGCACATGTTTCCCTTATTAGCGACGCACTAGCTGTGTTAAAGGATGAAAAAGGTAACAATGAGAAAAAAAATATTATGTTTTTTCTACATGAAAAATGCTCTACAGCCAAACACTCTTACAGAGACAGAGGCCGTGTGTAAGGTAAAAGGTAAACAATGTATACAAAGGTAACAAAAACGTAGTATCTTTTGCTATAAAAGTCAAGCATTATTATGGTTTACAACAATCGTCCTGAGCGAGAGAGAGAGAGATAGCAAATGTACCTTATCGCTTTTATTCTCAAAAAGCGAATCAACTGAGGAAAGAGCGAGAGAGGGAGAGATGTTTCAACAATTACAGAATTACAGGTATGTCGAGAGCAGCACAGGTATGAGCCATAATGTATACAAAGTTGCTCACTTTTTGCTCGCAAGAGAGAAACGCTTGATTGTTGTATAGCTTATATTTTTTTCCTGGGTTTCAGTTCATTATTTGGTTCCTTCTCATGCAATATCAAAATCATTGTCGTCAGCGTCCATGTAGCGTTCTCTCCTTCAAAAAATAGAGAGAGAGAGTGAGAAGCGTAAGTTAGGCTCGCAGCGTAGCTATTTTAGTCACAAATCAGTGGAAAAATATTCCCAAAAGTTTCCTGTGTTATTTTGTGTATGGCGTATGTCGTAAATTGTTTCTTTGAACAATGTGCATCTTTAGACTCACCTGCGTAATTAACAACCTGCAGAAAATCTCTAAGAATTACCAAAGTTAAGCACGTACAGGTGAACTTGTACACTGGCACATAATTAACGGACCAGAAAATATATTCCGTATTCATCATCCTCAACACATTTTATACCCGAGAGACCGACTAAACAACTTGTTTTGGAATTCATGGTTCAGTTCAAATCCCACTTCTCCGTATTATTTCGCGTGTGTAAAATAAGCAGCCAAGAGCAGAGTCTCGAGATGAGTAATCACACTCTTAGACTCTAATGCTTTAACTTTCCTCTTAATTATCGTTAGCATGCAAATTGCAGCGAGAAGCTATTTCAAGACTTCCAGCCAAACTAAATGTTTTCTAGAGTGATAGACATCATCACTCTTGTTATTCACGGTGGTCATACTGGAAAAGCGACATATTAGCATATTGTGCAAAGCTTAGTCCCTACATTTCCTCGGTGAGGTACAGTGTGTAAAGCCCAGTATTGAACTAATTGGATTAGGGAGTTTGAGTTTATGGACCACTGGTTTCAAGTCCACGCACAGAACGTGCTCAAGACACTCACGATAAGTATCGCTTGGAGCAGTGAAGCTGAACAGAGTTTTCTTCATTTACGATTTACATGATTCATTCCAGCAATTAACATAATTCTAGAACCGAAATTAGCTTTAGACTCAAGCTCGTCTCAAGTCTGACCATGTAACTTTACCGGTTCAAGAGGACTATAGTTTTCCCATCATTTTCCCTTTCCAATTGATCCCGGATGGAGACATAATTTTAACGTTACTCGCAAAAATATAAAAATGTTATGTTACGACGTAGCGGTTGTTCATGCTCTACCTATGTTTCTCATACAGTTGTAAGTACACCCACTTGACATTTTTTCCCAGCGTCGGGCACACATTCAAAATCTACAGACTTGAAGTGTACCAGTGATCAGGAAATTGTGGTGGAAAAAAACTGTCGCTAGTTAAATGCACTAATGAAAACAATAGTAGAATTTAAAACAAGGTGGAAATAACGTAAGAGGTTTCCGTTCAGAAAATATTGAATAGAGACATAGCTTCAGTGGTTTGGTTACAGGTTACAGTGTGTTGTGTACGTTAGCCATTTTTTTCTCACGAGGTGTTCACATTTATCTGTTGCTTCTGTGACTTTAAAACTGCATTGTTTCTCCTTGCCCTTATCAATAGACTAAAGTAATGAGCAGTGGAAAACAATTGCATTGGTATTACCTCATTTTGTAGGCCTAGCAGGAGTACTATCTTTAGTGCAGTTAACTCTGATTAGTGTACTGTGAGGTGAATAAAGTGCACATTTTGGAGCCAATCAAATATAATAAGTCGCAGGTGAGTTCAATTTTTTTAGAATATAACGTGACCGCGTTCCAATAATATTTATGTGGTAATGGTTATCACCAATGCCTTTCCATTTTTTGAGATTATTCATTCATTGAGGATGAAGGTACTGTTGTAACCTTTTTTTCTGTCGACATTATACTGGCCCAAATTTTTTGTCGCGAAAATGCACGAAAATTATCTTAGAATGTGTAATTAATGTCGCTCAACATGGTGTTAAAGGCTCCAGAAACTTCCCCTGAAAATAGAAAAAAAATTGTCAATAAATACCAAAAAGAAAAACAAATTTGACTGTTGTTTTTGCTATTTGCGAGGGAAGGGGCGGCTAAAAGATTTTAGAACCTTTACCATCGTGTTCCGTGACTTTGAAGATGATATTCGTGCATTTTCTAAACCAAAAATTTGTGACAGTAATGTCGACAGAATAAGAGCCTACAACAGTATTACCAAAACAGACAATGTGACATAACATTACTCTGTTTATTTCACTAATTTAGGATTTTTTTAAAGACCACTACGTCCCCTTAAATTCCAACGGTAATACATCCTTTACAAGGCGTTATTGTTTAATGGCGCAATAAAATATTATTAGTTTGTTGTGCCACACTCCCATAATATCTGATCCATTTAATTCTCCCAAGGTCCTTAGTCTTTACACAGCTAGGTTCTAGGTAGCTTTAGTGGTTTTGGTTTGATAGGTGGACCATTTTACTTTTGCACTCCTTATATGTTGTACTTCCCTAGAAAATTGGAGGGACATTACCAAAAGCTTCATGCCTAATTAAAAACTACAAATCTAGAGCATTTTCTTCAGTTGACCCGTAACAAAAATTTATAGTTTTCGGTTTCGTAGGCGTTGGCATACTAAGAAACTACCTAAATTTGATTAATAAAAGCGAAACATTTTAACATTTTATACCTTGTTGACTTCTACAAGTTGTACTTGTGCTCTGTACTGGATTAATATATTTTTTCTTCATGGGTTACTCACTGCATTGCAAAGTTTACGCATTTTTTGAAAAAATAGTACATGACCTTGCCTACAACTTCTTAACCCTATCATTTTACATGCTTTCCTGCACATTTTTACTTTTCAGCTTCCTAGAATTTACAGAACCAACTTGCTTTTTTTCAAATCTCATTAAAAATTATTCCATTTTTTTCATTACAGCTACATTACCTTATAGTATTTAAAATTTAAAAATAAGGGAACGCAAGCACTTGATTGTAATTTATAGAAAGTTTTTTTTTCAATTCATCATTTGCAATGATAGAGTAGTTGGTTATCATTAGAAGCAAAAGGAGAGAGAAAAAAACATTGCAAACTTAGCCTGACGTTCCTGTTAAATAATCAAATCAAAGCGCCGTAAAAAACAAAAGTGGAAATAATCGTATGAAAAAAACATTGTAATTTGTATTTATTTATTTTTGTAGCAAGTATTGCGAAACATGATTTCTACTTATAAAAATCAAAGCATTGGGTAATCAAATAAGGTATAGGCTTAGCATTCTCTGAGTCTACTTGATTACAACCTTTTCTAACAATTAATGACCAGCCACTACATTAAAGTTTGAATTTTTATGCTAGGCTTATTTTTGGGGGGAGATTTTGGGAAATTATAAAACCATATTTTGTAAATTGGGTTTGAATAGTGATAAGACACAAGACTCGAAATTAATTTCGCTTTGGTGTATCGCGGCAAAATTGCGAAGTTAATAATAGGTTATAAGTTATAAGGCATGCATAATATTAATATTATCATATTTATCATTACGCTTTTCATGCTCCATGAACATAGGCTATACTTAAGGCATTTCATACACGTGAAATTTAGAGGTATTTGCGTATTTCGAAATGCAATATGAAATACTGATAGGTGTAGTGTCGCCTCTGTTCACAGCCTCGGTTAATAACTTTATTTCAGGGTATTGAACAAAATTTAATTAGCGCATTGACATGTTGTAGTGTAATGATGTGATACGGGTGGTGCTGATATTGTTACATTCATTCCTTTAGTTTGTGTTATTCACGTTATTCATTTTTTTGAACAGTATAAGGCCGGATGGAAGAAAGTGTATTGCACACGTGCTCTATTTGAAAAATGCTTGGTTGGTGCATAGGTCTCAAGTTTCAATGATAGTGGTTCAATACTCGATTTAAATTTTTACGTTGGCGTTGCCACTGCTACAAATAAAATGACACATCTACCCAGGGAATGAAACAGCCTTAGGGAAACGTAAACACGTAAACGAGGTTTAGCTCTAATCCGCCATTCACTCCCAATAACAGCATAGGGTTTATCAGATAGTACCACTTTTCCCATTTCCGCTTCCATACCGCTTCCGTCTTGCCTAAGTGATAGTAGTGTATTGTATCATGCTAATTAACCATGTATTTAGTTTAATCAAACCCTAGGATTTATTCTATGGGGTGTAATGTTCTGCAGTAAAACATCCTCTTAGGACAAAACAGCTCATTTATCAAAGCTGAAAAGCTTCATAAAACAAAACCCAGTAGAGTTTTCCTCTTCCAAGCTCCAGTCTGACTGTACATGTATGATTGCATCATCATTTTTTCTCCTTGTTCGAAGAGGTCACCTTCAATTTCATTTATGACTTAAGTGCCGTATAATAAGCGATGATCAAACATTTCTTGAAGATTGCATATCGTAACAATTTTTTTTCTCTACTGAAACTTGTTTTCCAAGGCACATGTTTCTCTCTCGATTTCATCTGGTATGAATTGATTTTTTCAGGAATCCTGTTATTTTCTCTTGGGTGCTTCAAACTTCAAACCAAGCTTTAAACTTAAAGGGGTAAGGGACAAGCGAAGCCAACGACCATAATAAAGCGAACCAACCAAGTGGTGACGGTGAATGGTGGCTTGGCTGAGGCCATACGGCGTGGTTTTCAAATTCAAGTGGAAGCTACCACCGCACCACCAACTGCACACGCAAAAATACCAAAGCCACCAGCACTAAAATCTGCATAAGGAAGCAAAGGAACAAAGCTTTGATTCGCACTACACCGCAGACTTATTTCACCTTTTTTCTTACTTCTTAATACCAGCTTGAGAGTTAAGCTCCTTGGGAAAAAACTATTCTAAGATGATGCGAGGAATGAGCGAAGCACATTACGGTAATTTTTTCTAACATTTTTTCCCCATCCGAGTTTCTTTTCAATTGTACTGGCAAACAAGAAGCTTTGAATTATTCTATAGTGTAGAGACTACCGGTTTCTAAGCATCTTTTCAAATAGGAGTTTATCTTAGCGGCCTATAATTCTTCATTTTACAGCAACTGATTACATAATTGCGAATGGCTAAAGCCTGACTTTTTTGGCTCATGTAAAATACATACATCAAGTCCTATGAGTAGGGTGTAGGGAATTTGCCGCTGGATTTTTGCCACGCGGAATTTTGCCATTAACGAAAACTGCCTTTGCAGATTTTCGCCTCTATGGATTTTTGCCTCTGGAAAATTGCTTTCGAGGATTTTTGCCATCATGGAGATTTTCCTTCGTAGACATTAGCTTCTATTTTTGTTTTAGTTTTCTGCTTTCTTCTTTTTAAACTTTGATGATGATGAACTTAATTTGTAGTAAACGAATAGGCCATTACTTGCTAACTTAAATCTAATTTTCACATAAACTTGTTTTACTTTTATAACTTAGGAACTTAATAGGAATAAAAATTAACTCCAGAGTTTATTCCAAGATCATTGGCAGAAAAAATGTATCCTGAAAATATTCCACAAAGCCCAAAGTCAATGAAGGCAAATTTCCATGTTGGCAAAATATCCTCAAAGGCAATTTTCTAGGAAGGCAAATTTCCATAAAGGCTAAAATCCGCAAAGGCAGTTTTCTTTTATGGCGAATTTACATAAAGGCAAACTTCCGCGTGGCAAAAATCCAGCGGCAAATTTCCCTTTCCCTACAAGTATAACAATACCATAGGCAGGAAATTGACTTTGGGTTAAAGGTTAAGTCTAGTGGTTTATCCCTTTCAGCAACTGTAGTCCATCTCGATGTTTGACTGTCACACAGTCACTTTCCAAGTGGATACAAATTGCTTTTAGGTATGTATCTCCGGCCTCTGGTGATCCTCGTATTGGGTGTCAAAGTGACAAAAGCAGTACTGCAAAAAGCCATGTATCAACTTAAAAAGCTTTTGGAACTTACTCCGATAATGCCTGCACTTGAAAGCTACACATTTTTAGAATAAAGAGATTGTATTGTACGTAATTGATGATACCACATAGCGATGATGTATTAAAAAATCGCTTTTAATTTTCACATTAAAATTCAAGAGTTTCATCACTCATCGGGGGAAATGCTGGTTGATGATTAGCTATTGTTCTCTTTCCCATTTCCCATTATTAATAAATGTATGGGGGTAGGGAGAAACACTCAAAAATCTAGACAAGGGATATTTTACCTGCTAATGCATATCGCAGTGAAAATGCTAATCGCGAAAAAGAGAACAAAACATAGTCAAATAGAATTATATTCTGTTGCTGCTGAAATATATGGGCTTGGAGATAACGTTGTCTGACTGACAACTCGAGAAAATCCATCATGACTTAATTCCCGTTTCTATTTTCAATTGTACATGATGATAAGTCAAGACTCAAGTGTAGGAGACATAATGTGCCTATCAGGATTAAGAATGAAGCAATCATGATATTATGAAGCACCCAGCACCGCGATCGGTTAGATAAGGCAGTACTTAAACCTTCCAACGTTCCAACTCTAACAATGCTTCGCGAATTATGCAGCTATGGGGCAAAACATCACTTTACGCCTGTAAATGTAACTAGAAGTAAAAAAGAGCGAACCACTTGCAAACTGCACATTCTAATGTACCTCCATCATTATTATTGTGCTTAGCCAGGGACCGCGGAACACTAGAGGATTAGGGGGGACACTTCTGTCTAGTATCACATGGAATTTTTTATTTTTACTATCCTCATAACGTTAAAATCCCGATTTCTGAGGGAGATGACGACACACCCCAATCCCCCGGTTCCGCAGTCTATGTGCTTGCGTAAACCCAGACTCTACCTGTGGCTATGGCCATAGGCTAGTATAGCCACATGCATTCCTCTGTCGCAAATCGCAAAATATGCCTGTAAAAAAACAATAGTGTTACTTCTAGCGAAGCGCAAATGCATAAATTATCGGGAAGAAACTAAAACTTACAATAGCGGAACTTGAGTATGTCTACGTGCGGATTGATCAAACCCAACGATCGTTTGACAAAATAACAAATATGTAATAACAAAGTAACAGCATAAAGTAAGCATAAAAAACCGTTTCACTACTACTGGCATCGTCGTCACGTAACAATGCCGTTGAAAACGGCCAATTATAAGTCTTGGTTTATAGAAACGAGCAAAGAAAATAGAGATATTTAGGATCAATTTTTTACAACACAAGCCATACCCGTCCAGGTTTAACAGGAAAATAGAGAGTCGGACCTAGTGTAATTGACAGTCTAGCGTAATTATCGTTATCCTATTATCCTCCGTCTTCTGTTCAGAATCTTTAAACTTTTCTTAGATTTCCCCCTACAAATTCTATGTTAGCACTTACGCAAATTTGTGACCGTATGCAGACTCTACCAAAGCCTGTATTTATGAAAGTGAAAAGAAAAGCGAAAGGATTTTTTTCACGTAAATTTGAAAAGTATTTTAATTTTGGGTCTTTAAGTGATTTGTATGAAGACATATTTTTTCTAAAATTCTCAAAAAGGTATACAAAATAGTAAAATTGGGTGGTCGACACATAATGATAATCATCCTACACGCCTTTCTAACACCTCTAAAATTCCTAGCCATATATAGGATAATAGCTCTTTTAGCGTTTTGACATGTTCATCGTGATTTGATGTGCGATTGTTCTTGTAAAATTGCATGTACTTTTCGTACAGATTGAAAGGGAGTAGGAAAATGTATTTTAGCAAAATGAGAGACATGTCTACGCGCACCGGCTCTGTTTAGCCTTGAAGCGTTCAAGCACCAGACCTTTTTAAAATTTTATTGCTGTTAATGAAATGACTTTGGTGAGTTGGTAAGTGGTACGCGTACTGAGGGATCGTCCTTTGAAGGGAACAAAGCGTCGGGCGATGGAGCGTCGTGCCATAATTTTTTTAAGCTAAAGAAACACACACGCTTGCGTATTGCACGTTTTTAAGTTCGGAGAGGGAAATTAAGAAGATGAAGTTTTCATAAGTAAATAGCATCACATATGCCCAATAATAATGAGACGCGTGGCGATATGACTTAATTTTTATACCTCGTGCACAAATTCATGACTCTCGTGCAGAATGGGTCTAGTTTAAACCACCAATTGTTTTTTTCTGGAGTCTTGTAAACTAGGAAGGAATTTTTGGAATAATGATATCACCTGAGCTCTCATCCACTAAACCAGGTTTTTATGAAGGGCAATTAAACTGCTTTTGTCAGAGGATTATGACTACGATAAGAATCAAGAATCACACAATCTGAAACATTCGGTGATAGGTGTGTTATGGATGGGTAATGTGCATTGCTATACATAGGCAGCTACTCATAAAAATGTTTTTAAGTCGCGTTAAAAACAGAGTTAGTTTTTCCTTGACCCATACATTCCCCATATTGTGTAAAGCCTTATCATTTATAAATAACTCACCGAATATGTAAGTGCACAAAAAAGAAGTGTAGTTGAAGTTAGGAGAGTAGGAATGTTACGGAAAATACTTTAAAAAGTATTATTCATGGTTTAAATTGTTCATTGAAGATTGTATGCTTTTTGGCCAGATCAGAGTTGAAGTGTAATGATCTAGATTGAAGATGTAAATGATGAGTTATGTAAGTCAGCGGTATAAAGCTATAGATAAGAGTTTACTGGTACTTCTACTTAATCTGGTTTAATCTCATGTGAATGTAGCCTCACCGCGAATTGGGCATTGTGCAGTGGGAGTGGGTATTGTAAGGGAATGGAATTTAGTGGGGGCTCTTGTTTAAATGGAATGTTGAATTCGGGGGAAATGTTTGTATTTCACGAGTTTTCAATTTGAAAATAAAAGTGTTTTCAGGTTTGTCATTCTCAGCAAAAAATATGGCCAGGTGAGAAATGCAAAGGTCTATGATAAACTGAAACATACGATAAGATTAGATATGAGTTAAGCCGTGCCTCACATTTCCCCGGTTTAGTACAACAGAATAATGATATCTTACCTTATCTCCCTTCTGACTCCATTGATAAGAGCGTTTAATGGGAAATGAGTCGATTTAATGAAACTTTGGAGGAAAAATAATGCGAGTGGAATAATGCAAACTTGTGAGTTTAGACTTGAGATGGATGTAAAGGTGAATTTAATTTGGTGATATAACCAACTCTCCTGATTTCATCGTCAGTAGAGTGATTCCAAGGAGACTGGCAACATATCACAGTTTCATTACTCATTTTTCATCTTCACCTGACACCAATCGCGTAGTGTAGTGTAGAAAGCAGGAAAGGGTGGGTCCGCTTCAATCATCCACAGCTTAGATTAGAGGTTTAGGTGGGGCTAGAAGTTAGTGATTTAGAACCAGAGGAAATCATTTCGTGAAGGAGAAAAGTGCACGTAGTATTTTCCTTACAGAGTTCTACTCGGATAAACATTGCCATAAAGACTTTGTGACTTTAAAGTCGGACAACAAAATTATTTTGTAAGTTTTCAAATATTAAAAAAAAAATTTATGTGATTTTTCAATTCGCTTTGAGATGAAAAACGGTATTAAGTTTTCATATCATGAAACTTTTAGTGTAGCCATCATCACAAAATATGAAATAAAACTTGTACCATCATCACCATCATCAGCATCATGATGAAGTTACACTTGCCAAAAAAATCTAGCTGCAATTGCATGCGGAAAATGATGTCACATCATACAGAAAGAAATATTAGCATTATCATAATTCGTAGAACAGGTAGACTTTGTTGACTGAGCTTGAGGCTGAGATTTGGCAAGAGATGAAAAACGTAATTTATTTTATTTCTTGGCTTCATCGTCAGTTGAATTTTAACCTCGTCTCTACTCAACAAACTCAAGAAAGATGAGGAATTACAGTTGTCAAACCTTATAATTTGCTAGAATCTACTGAGGCTTTTACAGTTTTTTTTTAATTTTGATTATATCATAGCTATTATCAGACAGAGTTGTTCCGTGAGAGAGAGAGAGGGAGTTAAGAATATGCAGGGAGTTTATTCCACATAGCTCATCCTAGAGCACATTAGTATTCGTCACAAGTGTAGTCATATTTACATTTGATATTCGGTTTGTATCTGCTTAACTTGGCTTAAAAATGCAAATCCTGGATTCAGAAGATTTCTTCTTTAATTTGCATGATCAGAGCAGAAAATATACGCAAAAACGCACTATTTATTTTTATTACAAGTGTACAGATTAAATTGACACGTCGCACTTGGCATTGACTGAGACTCACGCAAGCTGATTGAAAACGGCGCTATTTTTCCCATTTGAAAATAAAATTGGCTTAGAATGAACCCATAGGCCTAATAAATCCCGGTGAACTATTTTGAACTGTTATGATTATGGAGTTAGGTAGTGTACATCTTCTCAACTGAAGAACAGGAGGGCGTCAAGTAACAATAAAAAAGTTTTGTCTCATTAAGGTGCCTAGGCTCAAGGTAAACATTTTTTATGAGCCTAAACTCAGCATATCTGATTGAATTAATTTTGATTTTGTTGGTGTAAGTAATTTGCGGTTTTTGCCTTTTATCCTACGCGTTGCTATTGGTTTTTGATGGGCTTATTCTAGAGTAACTCATCTAGCTAATCTAGAACTCTAGAAGACAGTACCAAGCACAGTGTAACTAAGCATCCTACCATCCTACTCAGAAGAAGCAATTTATCTGAAGGAGAGTAAAATTGGCCAAGATGAATAAGAAAAGAAAAGAATGTAGACCTGATTGATCATCGAGCGATAGTATTCAGAGCTGAAAAGGGCCTTGGACTGTTATTAATCCTTGATAATTGAATCATATCTTGGGGAAGAGTGTACGAGTATTGTGGGTATACCCTCGCTTGCTTAACAATAGGCCTAGAGGAGTGCCAGGATATACTTAGATACTATATGACGTCCGATTTTAATCTCAGTTCTTGTCGTGAGTTACCATGAAGCTTAGGCTTAAGCCTACTTGATCAGAAAGCAAAAAAAAGTAAGTTGGTTCGTGAAAGATTAACTTTTTTCTCTATTTTGTGCTCATGGACACCCTTTAATACTGTCGAATCAGATAACGTAATCACCTCGACTGAAACTGAGATTGGTACTCTTACCATCTGGCTAGTACTGAAAGAAGTTGAAGATCTATTTAGCCTAATAAGCTGAACTAATGTTATGGGATGAAACTTTTTTTTGTGTCTGATTGAGTTATACGGGATACAATTTGAATCATAAAGTAAGAGGGATCAGCAAAAGTCAAGGAAGCCTTCTTTACAACAGCAGAAAAGATGGTATTCATTAATTTTCACGATTTTCATACCAAAAGCTCATGTTACGTGAAGCTGGTGGTGTATCTTGCCAAAAAAATGATGGTAATGTAAGTGATACGAGAGGATTATAAAATTGTTGCCGTTTTTGGCCTCTTACCATAAATCATGGCATCTGGCATGGAACACAATGAACGCAACAATGGTCTAAAAGTAAGTTAGGAAGTCATCACGATACAATACATTCAATGCATCTCATCTCGTGTACAATTCTAGGAGACAAGAAAGCCAAGGGAAAAGGCTTTGAACGGAATTGTAGTTTTGTATTATTCAATGAATACAATGGATTTATGTAGATACCTTTCGCATTTCTTTTAATTAGCACAGTCACCTCTACATCCCGATTTTATTTAGAAGCTCGTAGCCGACTCTAAGAAACTAAGCATTAGTTTTGGTGTATCCATCTGTATGTCTTTGATACTCAGATGAGTTGACGCTGTAACTTTTGAGTAACGTTCAGCTACGAATCTAAAGCTTTTAACGGCTCAGTACCTCAAAGTCAATTGAAACTGTAAAGTCCTTGAAGACAGAATGGAGTAGTTCACAACTTGGCCTAACATCCATTAATGATCATTATCGTGATCAGTGTCTACCATTATGCAAAGCTAAACAATTGAATTTGGTGGTGGTGGGGCTTTGCTCAAGATTGCAAATTTAAATGACTCGTTTTGTTGAGAAGGCAACCCCCTCTGGAAACTGTCATAAGATGGCTTATCTTTGAGGCGTTCTCTTTTCTCTCCGAATCTTATTAGCAGTGAGATGTTCCATTTCAAGAGTCTACTTTTGGAGGAAAAGCCTTGTTTTGTTTTTCCAGCTAAGCACCTCATTCTCCTCGAAGCACATCTTACCTGTTCAAGCTTCTCGAGAAAAAAGCTTTTTTTACCCGTCAAACTTGATAAGGAAAATAAAGAGTGGAATAAATGGTGAGGATTTGTTGGAAGAAATGTGAAGGATTATGACCATTACGAGCCTATAGAGTCTTACCGTAGGTGAGAGTGAATATTGGAGGATAGAGCTTCCTTTTGCTTTTTATGACTCGTTTTATGCTCGTCTTCTCCTTCTGTAGTGTCACCGAGCCTTGTCTTATTGTGTTTGGTGCCCTCTGGGAAGATGAAGAGATTTGATTTATGCATACAAATACCTAAAATGGTAATGGACTTTTACGACTACAAATAAGTCTTCGTTTTCTCCTAGTGAAGCGTTTAGTGGAGCACTGGTCACGACGAGATGTACGTACTGAACAGGGAGATGAGCATGAAATGAAAGGCAGAAAAATTGAGAGAAGCAAAAGTGTAGTAGTCTGAGTCTGCCATGGGAAGAATGTACTCTTGCAAAATGTTCCTCCTCAAAAATACCTAGTCTAAGAACAAGTTGATGATCATATCGCATTTCTCAGTCTCTCTCCCTTTTCTCTAGTTTTCTCCATGGCATATCCCATTCGTCAAAAAGACGAGGACGAGTTGCTCCTTCCTCGCTAAAGTCAAAAGGGAAATATTAGAAGAACATGTAGTTCTCTCTCTCTCTCTCTCTGCTTCCAATCATGCATATTCATACTCTTCTTGAGGAGGAACTCTCTCTGAAAATGATGAGAAAAACAAGTTATTGCATTTTGTGCAATTTTCTTAGACTAAATTTAGTGTATGCGGTAGCGCGGTGAATACGACATTTTTACAATGGATGTACTAGCTCTGCCGCTGCGACGATGACATCCCAGCAGGTATCGTAGACGCTGCGGGTAGACTTTCTTCTAAATTATGAAGTGACGTTGGTTTTTTTCCTTGGAGTTTATGCACCATAAAGGAACTTCCAACGTTACAACGTTTTGTTGCTTTTGAGTGACAAACACAAACATGTTTTTGTTATGATGGAAGATGGACAGCAGACAAGTATTACTTTTACGCTTGACTACACACTCTTGGCTTGGCTTGGAGTCGTAGACTTTAGACAAGATTCTGTTTTTTTTGGCAAGTTAACAGCAACTTGTGTTTTTGAATAAACTTGCCAGTATTTCTTGTCAATGTACGTGTGTTGATTATGCTCGTGATTTTCAGACGGTCTACCTGTAGTCCATTAGTAACCTTGTTGCGCCACCATGGCAATGGCTTTGTTTGGTAATGAACATTGACAGCATTATTCACTACCTTCCGTCTTGAACACGGTGTATGGAAGGAATTTCGTAGACTTGGCCTAATGCTTATGCCAATCAGCGTCCAATCATATAAAAAAAGTTTTACTGCGGACTAAATATTGTTTCAGACGGAGGAGGGTACACTTTCCATCCTCATAAATAGTTTTCGTTGTGGCCCCAGGAGTTGCGGTTTATCCCGTAAAGTTTCAACCATGTTTCGCATTAAAGAATTTTGTGGAAAAACACTTGCATATATCCTGGTTATTCCGACTTTGACGAAATTCATACATCCATCATGGCAGCCTACTGATTAGTTAGCTCTGCTGAAATTATGGACACTGGATAAACTGTACTGGCTCTGAAAGGATATCAGAAAAGTAATTTAAAACTTATTGTCCGAAAGATATCTTCGATTTGAGGTGGGACAAGGGATGCCGCCGCCACTATTTTGAAGGTAGACTAAGGTATCTCATTCATTACAACAGAAAGAAGCGGAATGGCTTTCATTTTAAAGGAATGTTAGGTAGTTGAGCCCTGTCATAAATTACAAGTTAGGATTATCCTACACTCAAGTCACTCAAAAGATGGACGGGTCTGTATAGATTCAAAGTTGTAATCTGCTTTTTCAAGTTCATCGAAGCAGCAAAGTTTGCAAAATCAAGGACTCTTCCTATCTCAAAGGCTCTTGGTTAAACTGCCTGTTTAAATATTGCCTCGTAAAAAATTGTAGAGACGAGTAGACGATTTGAATCTGAGTTTACTTGACATGTGAGCCAGGTAGAGAATGTTTGAAGTGAAAAGAAAAATACAAGTTTTTTTGTGTTGTTGTCGTGGTCGGAATTTAAATATATTATTTGTTCTACCTGAAATCCGTAAAAAGTATTTTTTCCGCTGGCTTCTCAAGGAATGCGATGGTTTCTTAGGTAATAAATCAGTGTAAACTTAAAAAGAATTGTAGAAGAGGTAAAAAGCCTTCATGCGTTATGCAATGCAATTTATCGTTCCATTCATCCGCTTCATCTGTCTGTCCGGTGTAGCGTGATCTAGACTCTAGACGTTGTACGCTTCTCCGAATATATTTATTTTTCATGTGTGAATGAGTTCGCGGAAAAATAAGTAAGTAGCGAAAGAAAAAGGCAACTAGGCAATTGGCGAATCTGGCGAGAGGGAGTCTAAGTTTTACTATAAATTTAAGACGGTTAAAGCACTCACTATTTATCACAAAGGATAGCGATTCCGCGTAACTGAGGGAATCACCAAGCTACAGATTGAGATTCGCACATGAACTTGAAGAATGCTACCTAGTGAAATGTGTAGTGGCTCAAGCATCTGTCAAAATAATGATGGCAATAACTAGATATAAACTGCTAACGGTTTTTATACGAGAGCTCCATTCGTTACAGACGTAAATAGCTTTCACTTCCTCTCTACCTTTAATTTTATTGGTTTCTGTGGGCTCAATAAAAAGTGAGTTACTTGAAGAGAGATGTGAGTACCCAGTTTGCCTTTTAGGGGAGGAAACGAGCCAGTAAAAATTCCACATGAAATGGAGACCATAAGTATGTATGTACGATTGCTTGTGTACGTTAAGATACACGTAATCATTACCTCATGATCTGTTTGAGACAACTCATTTCCCATCAATCCATTACATTGAAAACATTGAAATGCAATTGGTTCGGTAATTTCGAGTTGCTGACGTGGTAATAATACTAAGTGTAATATTCGATTATCATTTCGGAATGAGGCATTAGCGCTGCAATGTGCTGGCCTGACAAGATTATTCTAGTGGTGGAATGTATATATGATAATGCACTTTTGATCAGCGCCATATTGATTTTGCTGGAGTCAGCGTTTACTCTAAACGTTTTTTGGCAAGTTACCATTCCACGGAGAAGTTCTCCGCTTGATGATATTATCGCTAGGGAGAGCCAATGAGTTACGCTCCATACACGCTAGTTTGTAGTTTTGTTAGGATGATTATGAGGATTAGGAAAAACTGTGATGCTTGTATGATACTGATTTTGCGAAATGTTTATTGCGAGACATGCGATTAATATAACCTTTTTTTAAGGAAATTCATCTTGTTTATTGGTTTGGTTTTCAAAGGGGGTTTCATACAACAACTTGAGCAGTTTGACTCCAGAAGAGTACATATTGCAGGTTTAGATTATATGAAAATGTTTGGCATTGGTAAATAGATCGAGTAAATTTTTGGTTGGGATGGTTTGGCTATACAGCGACGATATATTTGTATATGTGAATTATGTGTATTCCATGTGAATGGAAAGCCGTTTGTGTTATGAAAAACAGTTTATGGAGAGACACATGTGCCTTTAGCTTTATGTTGTTTTCTGAAACATTCTGGAGGAAAGTTTTTGCTAGAGTTTCGCCGATAAGAAAGAGTATCCTATCATCTGCCCCATGCGGAGATTTATTGAATGACTTAATTGCAAACGGACAAGATGCTGTTTTGTTGAACGTTGTACGGCGTTAACTAGAGAAAAAGCCCTGATACCGTAGTTTCGTCGCACTTTCCCCCAGTTTTTAAACACATTCCTTTAGTAATAATAAAAATATTGACTTGGAAAAAGTACAACTGGAGTTGAGAAAGCATAAAACTATATAGTTGGGAGGGAATGGCAAGTTTAGTTACTCGGCTGGTAGACGATGTCCTTACGCGAATAAAACGCAGACGATGTAGGAATAGCTTTGAATTTTCAAGGCGTACTGGTCAAAAGGGTATATCGAATGAAAACTATTATGCAATTTGTACGTGCAGCAGTATCACCAAGCCATGCAAGTGAACTATTTATATTGGTTACATTAATGGGAAATTGGTTTCGGCTACGTGCAGGCTTATAAGGAGCACGTCGTCCGGGAAGGGAAAGTTTTTTCTTAAAATTCCTTTCTTTTGCCTTAGGAAGAAAATAGGTTAGCTCTGGAGTGGGTGTGGGAATTACGTTCTACAAAGGAGGATAATTGAAAGCATCACGTGCTACGGACTCTTACAATTTTTTTTAGAGTTTACGTTGATTAATAATACAAAAATTGTGTATGTGTTACAGATGAGCGTAGCATAATCACATCTTCAGACATGGATGGAAGTGTCGTTGTCGGAGCTGGGAACGTCTACGATGTAGAGCATTTGGCCACCTTCCAGCTCTCAAAGGACTTAGCATTTCCAGCTGATGGGATGCGACGGCTCCTACACATGGAAAAGAATGGCTTTGGGATATGGAGTCAAAAGATGAGGATTCGGTTGGAACACAGAGACATTGTCATCCTCGATTATGAGAATGGGGTAAGCTAAACGTTTTTCCGTGGTGGAGTTACCACATTTTAAATAGAATTATGAAACCTGCTTAAGGCACTTTAGCGTCATCTCAAATTACTCTTGAGTTGAATAACACCCCGACGAAATTGCGCTCGTAAAAAAGGGTAGCACAGTCGTAACTGTCTAAAACGAAATGATACCCCTTCAAATATTTTAGAGGAGATGGACTCAACACCAAACTCCTCGCAATTACGATTTTTAACACCGCTTTCATGACTCTCGTAAAAAATGTGTTTCGTAATAGTAAATAAAATATGTTGTGTCGATGTACTAAACTAAAAGACGCAGCTGGTGGTCCCCTCCATCCTCCAAATAGAAAAGCATGAAAAAAAATCCACACTTTTGCAAAATTATTCGCGCGGTTAGAAACAAAGTGTGTGGATATCCCGTATCAAGTAATGATACGAAATGTATGCATTTCAATCTAATTTATTTTTTTAAATAGGCAAAATTAGAGAGACAATTCAATACAGTCTGTATACCATTGAATCACATTGTGAAAGGTAAACGAACCCAGAAACCAAAGCCAATTAACACAATGACACAGTGAAGCCTGTCATGGTTTAGGAATGTAAGCACCAAAATAAATGCATACGTTGTGTTAGTGTGATTGTATGTGTGTGTGTGTGTGTGTGTGGCCTGACCTCTTTGGCCGACTCATTTCTGCTCGAGAAGAGAGTAACAAGCGTATATCATTTCCCTTGTAATTCCTTTGCGATGTAGTGCGCATACCTAGTGCATCATTATTATTAGAAGACTCCACTTGTTCCCATTATCTCGTTAATTGTGCATCAAGTCTGAAAACAAAGTTATTCCTATAGCTTTTGGTTTTCCTGAACTGCCTAACGAGAAATATCTCGAGCTGAATTCTCTTTCGCAGATCTCTCCTTTTCGCTGTGGGTTCCTAGTATTTACTCATACACACACGCAGGGTTGGGTAATTCAACATTTTCAGTAATGAAGTATCAATTTAGCCACTTTTTGAATTCCGGTAATCAATTAGTCCATTTTAATTTTCTGTAATCAATTATCAATTAAGATATCCATTAGTTTCCCCAAAAAGATACATACAAATCCATACGTACACAAAGAAATAATTATTAATGGAGTGTGTTAAGTTTAAGCCAGGCTTTCAAGTAGCGTCAGTGAACGTCAATTACGGACTTCTTTGGTTTCATAATCCCTATGACGTTCATTTTTTGGTGGGATTCCCTGGTAAATGCATTTTTCACGCTAATTTAATTGATAAATACTAATTAAGGGTATCCTTGAAATAAGCAATACCAATAGTTTAATTTTTCCAAATCTATTAGACAATTACAATTAATAACTGTGAATACCCAGCCCTGCACACGCGTTACACTATCCAAGAAAAAAAGGCAAGCATCAATAGACAGCTTTGTGTACCCCAATCCAGCACACAACTTCGACTTAAGATTAGACTCAAAGTGTAATTCAAAATTGATTTTAGTTTTGCTCTCGATTTGCCTTTTTATAAATCAGAAGGTACCAATACTGCCTCAGTTTTAAGGTAGAGTGTAAACTTAGCAAAGTGTTTTCTCACTAGAAGAATGAAACCGTGACCAAAGAAATTATCTTTCGTGTTGGCATGTTATTCATCCAATGCGAAAGACAATGAGTATTTCCTCCTCGCATATTTTTGTGCACCCTTTCATTCACAATCTTCTTCGAAACGTTTCCCTTTTTATACGAAAGGAGAGAACTGTCCTAGGAATTTTTTTACGACGATGGTGAATCATCAACCCGTCACATCTTCAAACGTCATTTTTATTCCGTCAGATGTACAAGATTAATATTCTCTTTCTTTTTGGGGGATGAGAATTCACACAGGCACGCAACCACTAGCTCCTAGTCGGGATCACGTGTTCTATCTACAATTTTGTGATTCCTTTCATGAGGAACGCTGCAAATGCAAGCCATTTCACACTCGGAGTGTAGAAACTGAGGAAAGCTACACTTGAAATACTTGAAATGAGACAAACAGCGCAACTGTTACTCCTTTTTATGATGCATTGCACGTCAACATTAAATTTGTAAATGAAAAAAAATGGCAGTGGTAGTATTTCTCTAAATTGTTTCGGCTAAATTTAGTACAAAGGGCCTAAATGAATGGATAAAATGCACGTGCTCTCCTCTCATTGTTTAAAGAGGATAAATAAAGCGTCATGATATGTGTCATGTCATCCTCATAATAATCACCTGAAAGAAGATAACATTTCGGGATAATATGCATACCTTCGTCTACCCCTCCACTGCGAAGGATGAATGTGAACGGGTTGCCAGGCTAGAAGCTTAGTAAAATCCCTTCTTTTGATAGTACCGTTAAAACATGAAATCAAGTTTGATCATTTTAGACAGGAGAATAAATTAAATAGCGAGTTTAAGCCGGTAAGTATCTGATAAAAATTATTTTTATGGGGATGGCTAAGATTAGGTGGAATAGGGCAATTAGAGTAAATGGCAGAGAAGACGCGGAGGGTTACGAAATCTTCGGAGAGTAGGGATGCGCAAGTTGCGGGCCTAGTTCCTAGTTTCTGGTTAATGAGCCTATTACATCCCGACAATAAAAGCGGAAGGGAGGGTGACACAAAGTGATTGCTTCTACTGCATGACAAGGGAAATTAGAAGAAAAATTGGGTATGACCATGACCATCTTCATTTCACAATGAGGCTGTTAGCACGGGGCACGGGGTAAAAAAATTGTTGGTCGATGGGATGTGAACGTTGCGTTCATGTTCGTTGATGTTCATGATATCATCCTGATGAGATGACATTGTCCAACTAAGGCTTAAAGAAATATACTGTTTGCCCAGAACAAGGTGAAACTAACTGTTCTAACTGTTCCTCCTAAAGTTTTAGCTCAAATAGGAAGAACAGAAATGTGTACTCTACCCAAATGACATGTTATCAGAAGAAACAAAACATGGCGTAATAATACGCTTCAACGGCTTTAATGGTATAGATTAAACCCTCCATTATATTTGAATGCAGCTCCTTCCGTGTTCAAAGTTTTTTTGGAGCTTTTTGCTAATTCTGCTAAGATAATCATAAGATAATCATGCAGTATTAGGTTAAACATAGTACAGAGATTTGAGAAATCTCAGTCATGATATAACTTGAGACGCTTGATGACGCTCTAGCTGTAAAGAAATTTTTCTTAGGGATCGAGTCTCGAGCTGGCGTAAAGTGTCACAATCATGCAAAATCCATCCGCACGTCTGTCTGTAGTCTGCATATGTTTCTGTTGAGCAGTTGTATAGACTCTCATGGTCATGATATGATGAATATATTTTGCATATTTCTACATTAGATGATTACCAGCCCATCGCAGATTTTTTAGTAGATTTTAACAGTAAAATATTTATATTTATTAGATTAATTGATATAGAACGCATGAAAAGCGTGACACTATATCACGTACCGAAGCCTATGAAACTACATATGTTCTGATTTTGGCATGTCCGTCTGTCTGTATGAATGCAAATTTACTTAGACCGCTTAATTTTAAAATTTTTAACAAAAGTACGCAAAAAATTAAACTGTTCAACTTCTTGATGAGACAGCGTTCTACATGAATTTGGACTTTGGAGGTTCAGCTAAAGCGAGAATTTTTTATCCTGTACTGCTACGTATCTACATGTGTTACAGTTTTCATTCAATATACAGTAGATTTTTTTTACAATGCGTCAATGCGTGTACTCCGTGTACTCTAACTGCCAAATACAAAAAAAAAATGGGCTGAAGGCCGCACCGCACGCCAATATGGCTTCGTTAATATCCATTAAGCAAATAAGTTGAATGATGTCAACTGCTGCAACTACACTACGACGTAGTTTCTGTGTCAATTGTCTATTTTCAGTCTCTTGTTTGCCATGCTGGCATTACACGATATTCGCGATATTGATACGATATGATGAGTGGAATTGAAATGAGAGTGCAGATTTGCAGATTGCAAAAAGAACGTATGGATTTGAGAATGTAACTCATACTGTGTAAGTAGCCTTACTTCTTTTTTGCTAAACAAATAGAAACCAAATAAAACGAGGCTTTTATGCTGACTTTTAACGTAAATACCAAACTACCTACTCATGTTTTCCTACGGTCTCCGTTTTCCTCTCAGATTCCAAGATTCCAGGCTTTTATTCCATCAGAGCTCAAATGGACTAAAATCTTTTCTCAATTATCCTCTGTTGATACTGATATGATGAGTGTGCAAAATGTAGATGTGCACTTCCAAATTAAAATCGAGTTTAAAAATACAGAGCTTTTAATAAATCCTAGTTCACATTGTGTTCATACAAAAACCGTTTGATTTTGATTGAATTTTATGCAACGCAATTTAAGAATGGTTTCACCTAAAAATAACAAGGGAGTAAAGAGTAAACTGTATGAATTCCTAATGGAAGCTGAGTATTGCATTAATAAAGCAAACATGTTTGAAAGATGCTGGCATTCCACTTGAAGCTGAAAATGAACGGAATTTCCCAACTGATTTTCTGACTTTTCCCTAGGAAGAACCGTAGAGAGTTTTTTGTTTGTATCTGAAGCACTTGGTCATGGCATACAAACAAGGAGAAAGAAGAGTGGCACATTTGTTCAAGTATAATTACTCTAGAGTGTAGTACTGTATGAATCCAACGTGCCAAAAATATGCTCGTTTCCGTACAGTTTTACTTTTTTATTTTCATAACTCACACTGTTTAACGGTTAAACGTTGGCATAAACATAACATAAAATGTGTAATGAATTCATGTGAGGCTTAAGTGCCCTATTGAAAAAGGAAGTGAAACCATTTTGCTAAAAAAATTTGTGAATTACGAATGTATTCAGTATGCAAAGTATACGAAGCCAGCTAAATCCTCAAATCCTCAACAAAGTTTGGATTGGCTCTAGACTCTTGTTTGGAGTGAATGAAAGAGAGGAGACAAAAGGCAAAAAAAAGATGCAAAGTGGAAGCAATGAATGATTAACATCCATTCTGCCTTTTAAACTGATCGTTTTGAGTATATCGTGACTTTTCAACTTTAGTGGATTTCACATGAGAGCAGCACACCGCAGGCCTATACGCAATTTGATTACTTTACCAATGCCAGCATAAAAAAGATGGTCATCTTGCTCATACGACGAGTGGTCGCTAGTATGGTCACCATCATCATCCTCCTATACCAAGAGCCTAGTTGCTATTAGCTCAGCACCGCACGATCATCATCAATGAACAAAAAAAAATTGATTAAAAAGGGAAAGTAAACAGGCCTGTTTGGGTCTCAAGTCAGTCAAAACTGAATGTAGTTTGAATGGGAAAATATGAAAATTTGAGCAGGTAATTACTTTCCGAACGTTTACACAAGTCACTTTATTTGGTCGTCTATTGACCAAAGATGCGTCGTGTTCTGCAAAGGAATGATGTTGACACTAGCCCCACATACTTCATACGATGCAGACAGTTGCATGCACCAAAGCACTGGTAACAATGAACACGTTCAAAAGACGAAAAGGTTTATTGCCTCTTACTTATGCAATTCATTGCAGCATCTTGTCGCGAGTGTTGTTTTTTTAATTTATCAACTTGACTAATTGCAAGCAGCTTCCTCGGACATTTCCAGGAGTTTTTTTTGCAATTTTTAAATGAGTCCCGACAGCGTCCATATATTTTATGGAGTGTATGTTTTTTACCCACACAATTTAATCGCTGCAGAAGAGGTGTCCGGGAGAGAAGTCTGATGAATAAAAATCAGGATAACTAAGGGGATGGTGTAAAGAATTTAGTTTTTGATAAACTTTGACATCGCCAGGGACACGAAAAACCACGTTTCTCCGTCGTTAAGGCTTTTTCAAAAAATCAAATCACGGAACATTATTCTACTCAATGAAACGAGTACGAATTTTGATTCCTTTTGATAAAAATAAGCAATTTTATGACCATTTTTCGTTTGCACGTATTTAAATACAAATTGTTTCTGGTTATAACTAACGCTAACTTTCCTAAATTGACATGAGTAACACATCAAAATACTCGTTTAATCGGGTAGAATAATTTTCTGCGATTAGATTTTTGAAAAAGCCTTAACATCGGAGAAACTTAGCTTTTTAGGTCCCTGGTGGCGTCGAAGTTTATCAAAAACTAAATTCTTTATAGCATCCCCTTAAATTTGCCCAACCAAACAATACAATGCAGCAGCTATTGTAGAAACAGCAATTACGTATTTTTTATACGGTACCTCATAAAAACTTTAAGGATGCGGGCCTACCTGCATAAATTATGTGAAGCGTTTGCTCGAAATAATCAACTACATTTTAACGCTTCTCATCTTCATCTGCATACTTTTCATTTGGTAATTCTCGAATGTTTTTTAAGTACTATGTTACTTATCAACTCGAATTACGTCGTCACTCCATTCCTCCGACTCCGACTCCGAGTGAAATTGACAAATGGCAAATAGTATGTACAGAACAGTACGTTCTCTTTCTGGAGCTTAGATAAAAAAGGATCTTAGTTTAGTTTCAGCAGTGATCTTGAAGTACATAAAATGCGTTAAAATGAACTGGAGATAGGAAAGGATGCTCGTAAAGTTTCCAGTTTAGCGTCTCCGTAGAAGGATTTCATTTCATAAAAGAGCTACTCAAACGTTCCTTCTTTTCTTATCCGTCTAGAGAAAAGAACCGCAAATGCTAAACCTGAAGAGACTCAAGCTAAGAATACTTCGCAAAAGTTTTTTCTATGATCCTCTTCTTAAAAGTAAATCAAGGGAAATAAAATTTGTTGTGATTGTAACAAAAAGGATTTTTTTTCGAGGTTGTGTTACGTAAGTGCTAAAATCATGATGGAGACGGAGGCTAGTTAACTCTCCCATTAATATTTATGTCAGCGATGTTAACTAAAACAATCAAGATGTGCCTTAACTGCTATGGCTACTTATTACACTTGCAACTGGAGAAGTGTACGGAAGAGAACTAGGCTAGATTTTATGTCGAGTTTTAACATTCCAGTAGTCTAAGATTGCCACTCCGAATTACGTAACATTACTTACTAGTTATTTCAGGGAAGAGATGCCCGGGTTTTTGTTTCAATTCACTTTTAACTTCCCGCACTTGCATTTTATTTCGGTTGATGGCTGGAATTAAAGTGAGGAGAACGCTTAGTCTTAAGTAGCCTAAAGAAATAAAACTGTTAAAAGCTGATAAAAACGTAGCTACAAATGGATTTTGCAAGGGTTAGAGCGTTTAAACTGAATCAAACGTTTTAGTTTAACAATACTCCGTGGTTTTAGCCTCAGGGTTCGATTCAAGTACTTAGGTCAATAGTTGTCTTTTTAGTACTTAGGAGATCAAAAGATTTTGGTTGAGATCCCCTTGACCCAATGCATTGACCTGTATGACCCCAGATATAAAATTTATCATTGGAATTTAAAACATGCATGTATCAAATTCAAAATCAACCAGTCTATGCATTCGAGAGTCATGTCGCGAACGGACGGATGGACGGACACATCAGAATCACTACTTAGCTTCACAAGCTCAGCTACGTAATAAATGTCTGCAAGTCTAAGCAAAAGCACCTACTCTATCCGATAAAGTCACCTTGATTACTGGTAACATTAAGAAAAATATATGCTTTTAAGGAAAATGGGGAGAATGAGAGCAACACAACAACTCCAGTGATTCTATGTTTCGTCTTAAAAACCTCATTTGGCCGAAAATAGAGAAGAAAGTAGCTTAATAAAAAAGGAAGCAATAGGGTAGCATAGTAATAATCATTGAAAATCATTCCGATGACGGGTATGAAAAGTAAGGTTGTGCTCATGCATTAGGCTCTGAAGGTTTCGAGGATTTCATTGACGCAAAAGAATGCAAAAAAGTTTAAAAAAGACTCAAAATATTCCCTTGTGGCCACCCGACCACCACCATACTATTCTACTGCTTACGTACGACTCAAAATCACTAGGGAAATGAATATCAGTGTGGTGACCTCATAATTAATCTACTTCGTTTCAAGGCCCCCCAACCCTAAATCATTGGATGTTATTTGGCTCATGGAATCTGTTCTAATTTACGGCTCCGCGGTTTGGATGGGTTTGGAGCTTTGGAGTGTAAAATTATTGAACCGGAAGTTGCATCAGCAAAACCCTATCAGCTCAGTACACATTTTTCGGAGGAGAATTGTTTGGAGAGAAATCAATAAAAAAAGATGAGAAAGACAGGAGGGATCATAATAAAATAAATTTTATACCCTTTTTACTATACTATTTGGAAAAACAATCTGAAAAAATGTTTCCTAGAGAAAACCAGTGAACAACATAAATAAGTTTTCGATCTAAGCTTGTTTTGTGCGACGTGGTTCGACATTCTTGAGTCCCGTCCGACGCAGCCCAGGCAGAGTTCCCCCTTTTTATGTCCATACATGCTCTACATTTTTGGCCAGTGTTTACTGAATTTTAAAGATATTGTTAAGTGTGATCATACTCTGAGAAGAAGCTTCTGTGATAGATTGTTTGTGTCAAATGACCTTAGGCATGTGATTGGCTCTTTTACGAGTGCGACGTTCCGACTCCATTCCTCCATATAAATTTATTTCTTAGCTAGAAAAAAAAATGCTTGCGTTTTCATGGTTTCATGAGGCGACCTAGTGCCACGAGCAGAAAAAAATAGTCGTTTATAAAGGAATGGTTTTGATAGGATATGAAATTACTTCTGAAAACTTAAGTTATGCTCAGCCCTCTGTACGATTTCACGAGTTTCACGAGGAAACACGGATCCCAACCAGGATACAAAGTTATAAAAGCCAGACCCTCGTTACCTTCGTAAGAATCGCCAACAATTCAAAAGTACGTAAGGGAGTTGCAGTCATACACGGATACTAAACTAAATCCTGAGTCGCGCAAACGTCAATTCAGTATCGCTAAAGCATAAAAGCAGAATTGAAACTGATTGAAATTTAGAGCTTTTCATTGTCTAAAGCCTAAATTGAGTTTTGTTTTCCCAATGCCATTCAAAGGATCAATGAGTATTCTGTTTTTTCTAGGAAAGTAATCAAATTCAGATCAACTATTCCGGTTTCTTTTTACATTTTATGTCAGTCTTCGTTTCAAAGAAATATTTTTCAGAAAGGGTCGTTCAATTTGATTGAAAAGTATATTTATAAAGTATTTTAAAAAGGAGATTGCCAAAGGATAAAAGAAATGATTAACTTGTTCTAAATGGGAAAGAGACAGAGCCAGGTTTAGTAGAACAATCCATACATTTGTAAATTTAAACGAGCGAAGCGACGGACTAACTTTAAGGGGATGTTATAAAAAATTTAGTTTTTGCTATACTTCGACGCGGCCGGGGACCGAAAAAGGGGTCTTTTAGAAAACATGACCCTTCAAAAAAATCCAATCCCGGTATATTATTTTACTCGATTAAACGAGTATTTTGATGTATCACTCATGTCAATCAAGGAAAGTAAGCTTTAGTTATAACCAAAAAATTGTATTTAAATACATGCAGATGAAAAATGATTCTAAGATTCCTTATTTTTTTATCATAGAATCATGATTGAGGTATCAAAATACTCGTTTAATTAATGCTCCGCGATTCGATTTCTCAAAAACGCTCAGGTTTAACAAAACAAAATTTTTTGTATCCCTCCGGCGTCGAAGCTTAACAAAAAACTAAATTATTTATACCATCCCCTTAACTAACGTCTTACAGCTGTTGATAACCAAAAAAGGGACGTTTTTGTGGCGTAAAAGAGACAATCTCTAGGATTAGCTGGGCTAATTCATATATGTATCATCATTACCTAATTACTGCGATGAATGATGAAAGAGCTTTTGTCAGCTCTTAAGTACATTGTCCCGAAAACAGGATGAAATTAAGTTAATTTGTAGTTTTGAGTAAAACACCTATACGGAGAGAGTGTTGATGTTACACAATAGAGCAAATTATGGTCCAGAAGAAGCCTTGTTTTAAAGCCATTTCACGGAACGCCTCACAACCACCTAGATGCATTCAAGTGTTATGACTAGCGGAAATGACGTGCATAACGAGAGTCGCACTGGAGTGACTTGGATACACAGTTTAAAAACGAGATGCTTGAGAATGCTTGAGAATTGAGAATTTTTGTGTGATGAGAGCATGATGAGATGATGATGAAACTTGAGCATGCAATGTATCCAAATGAAAGAAATCCTAGTAACTCTGATATTAATATGATGTGTTTTCTAGAGTTTCTAGAGAAAAATAGCTTTTTTGGCTTAACTTTCGTATATTTACAAGTGACTAGGGGACTACCTCCTTATTCACAAATAGTAAAGCTAATTCGCAGATTTCAGAGCCTATGATTTTCCTTTGGAAACGTTAACTGCCATTCTTTAAAATAGATTGGAGTTTCTTGTTTTTTTTTTTTTGTTAATTTCATTCCCACTCCACTCCATCTGCTTTCCCTCTACACTTAAGCATTTAATTTAATTTTGGTTGATTATCCATTCGTCACACAATTAATTCTAGTAGGCTCTTGAATAGAACGACAGTAACATGATTTAAGCTTTCGCGAGCTTCATCGGAAAATGATAGACGCAGCGGAAGTGTACAACCCAAGCTTGAATTATTAACGACTGCAGCTCATCCAATTATCATTCATGTAATGTAATAAAGCCAGCATATTATAAAGTGTCCAAATGTAAATTAGACTCGAAATTCGGTATACAATTTGAAAACTTTCACAACCACTTTCATACATAATTAATATACTTAACTTGGGTAATTTCACAAAAGTGAAGAGTTTCCTAGTGAAAAAGGCAAATTTAGTACGAAATACGTCTAGAATAAAGAATTTCGCTATTGATCATGATTCTCTAGGATAATTGATAAATTGAGAATATTAACTTTTGTTTCAGGACGAGATGGAGAGATTTCCGCTTCATGAGATTCGAGATCCTACGGCATTCACAAACACCAACCCTGGGGAGCTCTACAATAACATCTTTGCGTTCACCGTGCACCCAGTAGAGATGCATATTTTCCAGGTAAGCCGTAAACCTTAAACAATAGAAAGAACAAGTCTCGGATTTTAAGTGTTACTCCGCATCCTTCATCTCCCCTCATCACACGTAATCTATTACAGTGGAGTAAAATAAGTGAAAAATAATTTACTAGTGTAAAGCCAGCTATTGTCTAAGCCATAAATTGTAATTTTGGTACTCCTACGCTTTGCTGGTTCGCTGCTTAATTAAAAAAGAGCTAGAGTGACAATAACAATTGAAATGCTAGCTTTCGAGAGAGAGAGAGGAAACCGCTCATGATCGTAAATATTTTGCTAGGAGTAAGAACGAGGAACAAAGAAAACGGCGAGGTATGAAGGTATGCTTCGAAAGTCTACACACCTGCTTTTTTTTATTACTTTTAGCAATGTTTTTTTAGCACTGTCGTAAAAAATGTGCCTAGGTAGACTACGATTGCTTAAATAAATTCTTCTTGACAAGGCTAATCTTCCTAGTGTGAATTTGATCACGAGCAGTGTTTTCTCGAAGAGTAAAACATCATAATTATTTTTCGAGTTGTGATGAGCACCTTGTGTAATCTGTAAAAAAATGCAGTGACACTAATACCTCTTCAAAAAGCTTTTTTCTGTTCGTATTTTTTGCTTTGTTTTTGATGCCAGGCGAAAACATGCAAGTATTTTTTGCTGGTCAGGCTAAACTTGTAAGAAGGTACAGACAATTAATTTTTGAGAAGGTCTAGAGGAAAAATAAGGCCTGTTTAGAAACTCGGAATTTTCTGAGAGGATGTACAAATCGCATAAAAAATATTTTCGTCATTAACTGCACACAGTTTATGCGAGCATTCACTCTTTAAAATGAGAATTTCGTTAAGAAAATTGCAACTCTAAAGTCCTGGCTCAGTCTGGTTTGGCATGGCTTCGCGGGAGGAAAGTATAGATAATGTGAGTGAGTAACTTGGGCTAAATATCATCTTCATGACATAATCGTTATCTAGATGGTGATCAAAATGTAACTTGATTCTCTCGCGTGTGTGTGTTCGGAGTGCACAAAAAAAGTGCAATTGTTTCTTTACAGTAGTTTCATTAGTTTCCCAGAAGCTATGGAGTAGTCTCTAGGCAGTTAGAGTTTAGGTGGTGGTGGTGGTGGTAAATGGGATTGCAGTTGGAAGTTGGAATGGTGGAAGTTGCTGTGTAAAATTTCGGACTTGTACACTTCATGGCCACATATTACTCAGTGTAAATAATATAACTGGGAAGATTATCATGATGGCGATGTGATCACGATGATCACCCGTTTCCCCCTTTTCAACACTTTTATTCAGGTAAATCATTGCACAAAGTGGAAAAGTTTAGCTTAACCCTTTCGCCACCACCCTCTTGCTCGTTTCATATAAATTTTTTGTAAACTTTTTTTTTCTTCAAACGACAGCATCGTTTTTTCGCGAAAGGGGAAAAAGGTGAACTCTTTAGATGTTTTCGTTTGTATTTTCCTATGGTACTTATTGAGAACACTGCATCTGCACCTGCAACATCCTTTTTATTCCTTAAGGAAACTCAGTAAAAGGAAAATAAATGATAAAAGCATTTTCCCCAAACATCGATTCCCTTCTTGGGCTAAGATACATGAACACTATATTATGCTTAAATAATGCAAGAAATTTCCATTTGGAGAAAATGCTTATATTTATTACAACGAAACAAAAAAAAGACGCATTTTCTTGCCAATAACACATTTTGTGTTTCCCGGTTTGCATTCACGCGAGAGATTTAACTTGTAGCGTATTTTTTAGTTTGGTCTACCCAATAAATCTGGTTGCCTTTTCCCCCGCAGCAGAGCAACCATAGAAGCAATTCTATCCGAACAATTTTAAATTAGGCGGGCTGTTTAAAATCGTATTTTAACTTATTTCCTATAAACTACTTACTTTATGTCGGTCTGAGGTGGTAAAATTTCCCAAAGTTAAAAATTCTCTTTGGAAAGGAGATGCTACACACATAGGTGACATCACAAAAAATCCAATAAATGAACAACTTTTTTTTTCTCATAATATTAACCTGATTCCAATTTCCAAGAAGGTGTAGACGTGTAAATTTCTTTTTCTCGGGTGGAGGTGAAAGACATTCCATGTTTGAAAATAAGATTTATTTTTAGGGACTAACAACTTTTGCAATTGGCAAATGGATTTTAAAGATTTTCTTTTGGGTAAGCCAACATGTCATCATTTACATGAACATAGCTTCCATACTCCATACACAAATTGATCTTTTCATCGAGCAATAGGGGTGTGTTGGTGGGTGAATAAGTGCTTAGTCTCCTTTACACAGGCGACAACGGAATTTTAAATGTGTCTTTAATATCTCCTGTCCATCCCCTCTATTTATAGCCATTCTATTCAGTAGGGTCTTGCAACCAACAAATTTTAAATTCCCGCTTGTCGCAGTTTACACCATGGTCGGTTTCTTCCATTGAATGCGATAATCATTTCATGTGGGGAAGTTATCGCCAGATCCTAGGACGGGGGTTTGTACTAGTAATTTTATATGAAGCTACTCAGTAGTTAAAATAATGATATAAATTATATGAATAAACGGTGGCAGTACTAATGGCCAAGTTGGGGAATCCAAGTGTAGGAATAAATTGTAGGGGCGGTTGTCGATAAGCAACTGATGCTTTCAGCGTATCATTCCAGTTTAGAGTTTAACTAAACGGTGCTGACTTCTGACTCATTTCACTAAAAAAAAGTTTCTCCTAACGGTTAGGTTTTCTACGGTAAAGTCGTTGAGAAAAAGCAATCAGTTTTGTGAGCATCCATTCTTGACAATTATTGATATTGTATGTTTCCCCAAATGATTCTAACACAAAAAGAGCATTTTCTTTGTTTTTTGTTTTAACAAGGCTCTTTGTTTTCTCGCAAACACCAAAAACCTTGGGTTACCTTTTTGGCTGGAAGGGAAAATGACTCCGAGAGACTTTTTTTTAATGGTGAGGTTTTTCTCGGTGGAAAATATTTTTTCCGCAGTTCCGAAACTATTTTATCTTATCTGTGAATTTCGGCATATGTCCTGTCCAAGAAGTACAAACGTGTCTAGTTCTCGTACCCGCTCTATTTGAACAAGTTTTGCTTTTTCCTAGACTGTAAAAATGCCAAGGAAAATAATGGCGCAGAAAATGTGGTTGTTCAGAAATGTCAGTTAAACTATAGTAAAGTGGTATTTTAAGCGTTCCATTTCTCCCTCCAAGTTAACTTACGCATTTATATCCATTGAGGGCTATTTGCCCATTTTCTTGTCATTATCGCAAAAGGGAAAAGTTTTGGTTATTTCCATCTTAGAGGTGTACTACCATATAAGAATCCTACACAGATGATTTTTCTTTTTCTGTTATCTTCCAATTACTAGTCGGTAAAAAATTTCCAAACAGCCTTTCTCACGGTTGTAGGAATGTATGGGTACACTGGAAAAAGTAATCTTCCGTGGTAGGTAATATATCCAGGAAATTAATCCTAGTGAGGGATGTATGTATGCCTGACTTGAGTCTGATTTCTTGCAGAGTTCCATAGACCAATTTCCTTGCAATAATTAAAGAGCTACTTTCACGCAGAACATTCATTTCACGTGTTTGTTTGTCTGTCTGTCAGTGTAATGTGTATACATGACTTCTAATGTGTCACCTAAGAAGGGATTGAGGACGGTAGAAAGACATTTCCCTACAGTCAATACCCAGCCGGACTTTACCCTACATTTTTATTTCCCTACTAAACTTTAGCTGAGAAAGTCTTTTCCCACGACCATTTTCCCAACTAGGTCTGTACTTCATGTAACACTTTACCTACTTCTCTAAATGAAGGTAAATTGTGTTTTGGGGAATTGACCTGGTAGGGAAAATCGGAAAATTCTCAAGTTGGGTAAATATTTTGTAAGGTAAAAGGTTAAGTAGGGAAGTAAAAATGCAGAGTTACACTAGTAGGGTAAAGTCCGGTCGGGTGTTGACGTTAGGGAATTGTCCGCAAATCATTGAGGACCAAAGTGTTCAAATTTTTTTAGCATTTAAAGTCATGTTATTTTCTGAAAATTACTTTTTTCTGACGATTAGGTTATCTTTAATTATTCCTCACGTTTCTGAATAAAGTCATTAGACATCTTGGACACAGCTACGTCTATATAGCTATCAGTTTTATTTTTGATTTGAAAGGTTTTGATCAAAAAAATTGTACAACTGTCGTCATTATGAGAAAGTAGATGAAATTCCGGCGAAAAAAATAGCACTTGATTTTCCCAAGGAAATAGGCCTAAAAACTTTGTTAGTCTTGTTCGTGTGAGAAGGTAAATAAGTTGCGGTTGAAGCGTCTCGCTCATTTTATGATTTTAACGAGACGAGAAATCAAATGTGTAATCTAGACAAAAATGGTTTTCGATGTGTATTTTTTGAGATGACAACCTCACCAACGTTATATTGATCAGGAATGGTTTATTTTGGCAAACTCTATAAAAAGTAGACGTGTATAAAACCCTCCAAAGAGAATTTTCACCGTGACAAAAAACTGACTGAAAATCGCTTAGTTCTCATGAAAAAAAAAGTTTTGGCAAATAAGCAATTATTTCCTCCAATGAGCATTAGATTTTCTACCCTTTTTCCACCTGACATTTACAGTCATCATTGATATATCTCTTGAAAGAGAAGCCAGGCCAGCACCGATTAATATGATTTGCTGCAACGGAATTCTCAAACTTCTTTATTGACGAAAGAAAGGGTTTGTTTGATGGGGAAAAAAAGGCTCGCGTTTTTTTTCCATCCTCGACAAAAAGCAGCACTTACGCTAAGCGTAGCCAAGTCACTTCTCCGGAAATGTTTTAGCGATGCAGTTTCGTTTGGAAGTAACGAAATAAAATGCCGTTTTTTTTGCAGTTCATTCCAAAGGAGGGAAAGTTGATTTCTTTTATTTGCTCTTTTTCAGTGCTTCAACATCTCCGCCGCAGATTTAGTAGAGGACGTAAAGCTGGCTCTGCAAGGCCGTGCACCACCTAATCGACAGCGCCACAGTAGCCAACAAAGTTTACCTCCACCACCAGTTCAACCACCACCTGAGCCACCACACTTTCATGTCACACCGCCAAGTAAGTTTTCATAGGGCGAATCAACCGTAAATTCAATTTCCACTTTTAGATTAAATTAGTGGCCAAGCTTAAGTGAAGGTTTGGAGTAAATATGCATTTCCATAGCTCTTAAGATCACTTCAAGATTCCAGGTTTCGTATCAAATTAAAACGTTGATGGAGGAAGAGAATAGAGCTCCGTAAATTAGACTAATTACTGTTACCTCCAGTAAATTCTCCTCGGCAGAACGTTCAACTTAAGCTAATTATAGACTGATCATAATCTCTTTCACTCTTTGATGGCATCAACTGGTGACCATTACCGCACCGTTAGTATGATTGATTTCCTTTTCCCTTGAAGACCTAAAATCGAATTTCCTCCTCTGAAAATGTACATCATCATTTTTCGTTTAGATTACCCCTTTTTCCGAATCATTTTCATGCTCCTACGTTTCTCCTGCTAAGGGCGCTCTATAAAACTTGGAGGTTGCCTACCAATCCTCTTAGTACCCACGTTAGTTTTTCTTAAACCTGCGAACCAAAAGTCGCATTTTGAATTTGATAACGCAGAAGGATCAATTGAAGAGGTGATTACACACTTAAGGACTGAAGGCTTCATGGGACAATGAAATATCAAATATTAAGTCTTCATAAGATGCTCCTTATCTCCTACCAGTCCTACCCACGCGAGAGGTTGTCTCCTTAGGATTCAATTGAGCTCATTTTTTGGCTCATGTCCACCATCCACCTGTTCCGCCACTTTAAAGCCATCACAATTGCGCATCAATATCAGAGGAGATCTAGTGAGGCTAGACTACGCTTATGATGCGTGTCTATAGGGTTGACTTAGATAAAGTGATGCAATCACTTTCACATTCGTCTCAAACAATTCAGATTACGTAGTCTACTGACCTCCGAGTTTTTCGCGCAGAAGCAAAAATCTCTAAATTAAATTAGGTCATCTGCATTACATTCACGTCTTCCAATGGCCATCCTAGTTAATGACGGTAATCATGATTGTGAGCAGGATAAAGAACCTAATGAGAAATTAGAGTGTACGCTGTGCACTGAAGCCGAATGAAAAATCAAGGACCTCCTTAGCATACGCTTCAAAAGGAGAATCTGTATAAGAATGATTAGCATTGTTCCCTCTGACAATGGTGACAAGAGGGTACAAGATAACGTTAACGAGTTTTCGCCCAATGGCCTCAACCCAACTGCTTGTTGGAAGTTCACAACCTTTAGTTTTGAATAGAAATAATCCTTGAGCTTAGCCAACTTACCGTGTACAATGACTCTACAAATTTATTCTGAATTTAAAGTCAGCCTTTTATTTATGCGTGAATTAATATTGATCTTTTTTGTTTAATTCGCTGAGTAGAAGACGAGAATGATGATGGGAGCTCTGTTGAGAGTGAAGGTGGATATGAGCGAGAAGTTGCCATTCTAAACCGCTGCTTTGATGATATTGAGCGGTTCATTGCTCGCCTACAGTTTGCTGCTGCTGCCTATAGAGAACTCCAGCGGAGGCGGAAGTAAGTCCATGATTTTTTTTACTGTGGTCATTTGCTCATGTAACCAAACTTGGCTTAAGCTTAGATAAGCAGAGTTTTAGTAATCGCTATAGCATATAAATGCTAACTTGATCCAGAATTCCGGAGCTGCTAAATTTTAGTGTAATACATTCCCCCACAATTTTCATCAACGTCCAGTTTCCTTTGAACAGCAATAATTTGTTTTACTTTAGGTTTGCTCTAGATGCTTAGCGTAAGCCTTTCATCTATGAAATTACGTGATTTTGAGGAATACAAAGACTTTGAGGAAAAAACCTAAGCCATAATTGCCCGATAATTAAATCCAGAATATTCTCCTTAAAAATGGTGCAGCAAGACAGACAACAAAGATGAAAAGTTGAACAGATACATAGTCTACTTCAAGTATGATTAAGATAAGTAGTTCAATCAAGGCATACAAAAGGGATGTGGCGCCTCATTTGCTTACTGCTGCAACTTGATTGTAACCTGCGATTGAGGGGCTGTTCAGCTACGGCAGTTTTTCTTAAAATGGTTTGGAACGTATGAAGCTTATTCTGTGGTTAGATGAAGACTACAGAAAGTCATGGAGTAATCCTAGTGGCAAAATATCAAAAGTGCACCAAGGCAACAAAACCAAAAAGTTAAGTCGCCCCAGTCCCACGGATATTGTACAATCTGGGTGAAATTCAATCTCTCGATAATCTTGTATTGTTAAAGTAAGCCTTCCATGTCAATCCATCAAAACTTTCGAAAGGCCATGCAGACTGCAGACGTTCGTAGGAAAATACTATTTGGATAAAGTGCATACGCACTTAATATGTCAGCGTTTAGTTTGTAAAAACGTTCCAATCCTCTTGACACGAATGCATACCAAAATAGATAGTTTGTGTAATATTCTGTACTCCATTTCTCCGTCGTTTCCTTTGTTGATTTTTAGAGTTTTCTCTAAAATTTGTTTTACTTTGGGTGTGTGGTGCTTGTCTTGCGGTTTTTCCCTAGTGCTGGTGGTATGTCTCTACGTACGTAGTTATGCGCCACTTGTACCATAGGGAAAATGGTTAGGTGACGGTGTGGCTTAAAACATTCCAGGAATGGGTAAACACAAGACACTCACCTGAATACACTTTCCCCTTTTAAATTTTTGCTAAAGTAGGGAACAATGCGGAGAGACAAAGAAAGCATCTTAGGTTCTTCCATTGAATCCAAGCTTAAAAGGGTTGCGCACGTTTTACTCTCTTCAAAATTCTTTTATATTCTAGGCAGAAACTGCTCCAAGATTTTTTTCCCCTTTTCCTTTTGTAAATAAATGAAATTCGCTGTTTTTACCGGTTTCCTATTTTTGTTTCCCCTGTTTTAATATGTAGACCATGAATTGAACGGTTGGCTTTTACAAAAAAGGATGTCATTTTTTCCCTTTAAAATAAGTTCAATATGTTTGGGCTCCCTTTTGCTCTCTCTCTCTCTTGAGTAGTCTCTTTCTAGCCATTATCATTAGAAAACTATAAGTATCCTATTTCTATTTATAAGACAGAGAGAGAGAAGAACGTCCTTAAAAATGAATATAATGCATTTTTCATGAGTTCAATACAACAGAATAATTCATGAATTGGGAAGGAGATGCGGAGAGAAAAAAAAATTGGGAGAGTAGAAGGTTTCACTAGCGTAGAAAATGCTACGTTTTTTCTAAGATGAGCAACAAGAGCAATAATCGTACCCAAAATACTGTATCCATTGTAAAAGCTCAAAATGTATTTCTTGAAAGATTGCATGAGTTTTGAGAGGAACAAGTAAGACACACCATTTTCTAGCACTCTTCTCTCCCTGGGTTGATGAAAATGGGTAGATGCTGGTTTGCTCCGGGTGGAGGATATTTGCCACTAGATTTTTGCCACGTGGAATTTTGCCTTTATGTAAATTTGCTACTAAGGGAAACTGCTTTGCGGGTTTTGCCGTTATGGATTTTTGCCTTTAGAAAATTTTACCTCCTTGGAAAATGGCCTTTGAGGATTTTCGCCATCATGGAAATTTACCGTCGTAGACTTTAGTTTATGTTTCCCTTATATTTTTGTTTTAGTTTTCTGTTTCTTCTTTTTAAACTTTGATGATGAAGTTAATTTGTTGTAAACAAAAGCAGAAAAATTTATACTAAAAATATTCCACAAAGCCCAAAGTCAATGAAGGCGAATTCCCATAATGGCTAAATCCTCGAAGGCAATTTTCCAAAGACCCGAAATTCTCTAAAGGCAAAAATCCATGACGGCAAAATCCACAAAGGCAGTTTTCCTTAATGCAAATTTACATAAAGGCAAAATTCCACGTGGTAAAAATCTGGCGGTAAATTTTCCTTTCCCGTTTGCTCCTCCTGTCTCTTCGTTCCTAATTTTTTTCTTCCTTTTACTTCCCATCAGCTTACGTACACTTCAACTTGAGTTAGATAACTTGTTACTGAATTTATTTTGGAGGTATGTATATGCTAATATTGGATGGATATAAATTTCGGAGTATGTCTTTCTTATCATTAGCCAATGCAGAGACTTCTCTTGTACATTTTACTGGCCATTTGTACCTGGAAATTAGGCTTTGACAGAATCATTTTCCACTTTAGACTCTTTCATTGAATTTCATCACTCCCACTAGAGTTTCTTGGAGTGTGCTTCAACTGATCATAACAAAATGGAGGAAAATAAGAGGTTGTAGACGGCGATGATGAGCTGAAAACTTGGAAATGGAGGAAGGCACATGGCACATTCCATCTGATAGATGTTTGATTTCTATCATGAAAAACCCACATCCAGATCTAGTTACTCGCTACACTTAAGGCTCTGTTATTCCATGGAGTTTCTCCTGATTCCTCCATTCCCTTTTCCTTTGCGAACGGATCAAATCATTCACTATCGTCTTAGGAAAACCCCCTGATGAAATTTCCCCAAAATTACGTAGGGAAATGTAAAGTCGTTGTGAAGATGCAAATAATTATCTTGACATAGTTATCTGATCTGATGAGGTTATCAAGTTACATGTAGCGTTTTCCTCTCGCTCATGTTTGATCAGAGTTGGACTACGGACTCCAAGATTCCAACTAATGCATGGCTTTAATGAGCATTACGAAGCAACCCAGCACAAGTTATATTCCGAGCTCAGACTCAGCAGAATTATGTAGAGCAAAGCTCTCAAGTTATTTCACTGCAAACATTAAATTATCATTCCCTCCCGATTTACAAAAAAGATGAGTTTGTGCAGCCGGAAACATGATATCTGTTCAGTAAGGTCGGGATCGTTTTCACTATAATAATAATAAACGTTGATAGTTGATAGCGATAATGACTCTGTAATATGGGAGATGCATAAAGCCCGAATTTGCAAAATGATCTAGGAATATAATTCAGAGCATCTGGTTCCCATTGCCATGCCATGCCAGCACCAATGTTCTGTTTTACTTTAATGCTACAAAGCTCCCCGAAGAAATTATTATTATGGGTAATAAGCTTCTACGCCTCGGAATTTATGTTCGTTTCTACATGGAGGCTTCCTTTTTGCTACGCTTTGTATTTTTGAATAATGCCTTACGTTAATTTTTTTCTCCCTTTCAGATCCAAAAAGAGCAAAAAGAAGGATCATGGTGAAGGCTTACTCTCCATGCGAGCCCGCCCACCACATGAAAGAGAATTCGTTGACATCCTCCAGAAGTTCAAACTCTCCTTTAACTTGTTGGTAAGTACCCAAACCAATATTCTTTCGGGGGGAAAGGGTATTATTTGCTAAACGGGCTTTAGTTCAATTCGCTCCACCTACACGGGAAATTTTAAATTAAAAAAAATAATTTTGTCATGTATTGGATAAGAAAACAAAGGATTCGCGTGATTAATATCTCCTAAAGATCAATTTTTACTTTTTTTTGCGAAATTAGCCCTTTCTATTGTACGAGAAAAAAGATTCAGGTATTTTATGGAGGGAACATGAATCTGGATTATGGTATGTTAGACCAGGACAGTTTTAATGTGATGCGCTGCTACAAAGCCAAAGTAGTTAGTAAAGCCATTTTAACCCTTTTTACGGAAATCGGTTCATGTGCCTTTACATTCAGATTAGTTGACAGGTCATACAAGGTGGCTACCATGGAAATTGTGGTCAATGAAATGGTTACACAGTAGCTGTTAGCGAATAGGCAGAATACTTCCAGACAATGTCTCGTTCTTATCATATGTAATTTTTTTTTTTTTTTTGCTTAATTACAAATTTATTGAAGTCGAGCAACGAACGAAAGAATCTCTGGGTAAATAATCTCTAAGAAAATATACACGTTTGGTCCAAAAAAAATCTTTTTAGACGACTTGCCAGTACACATCCCATAAAATATTAAAATTTTCTGAAAGCGTATTGCTTTCGATGGCTTTGTCCAGGAATTATTTAGTCTTAAGTGACATCTGTTTGTTTTGAGCATGAATTATTTATATCAACATTTCTATGTTCGCTGGTTGCCATGTGTATTCGAAGTAAACCTAACGGTTTCTGAACTCCTTGAAAGTTCTCGGCACATTGAACCAAGTAAAATATCAGCCTCTGAATCTGTTAAGGTGTACAAATTAAAAAAAATGAACATCTTTTTTCAAGCAAGATAATAGGGACTACTTATAGGAAACATTTTTAGACTTCATTGCTTGACCGAACATTGGACCGGAATGTCAACGCCAACCTTCCTATTACTAATACTCCTTCATCTGACGTTTTACTTTAATTAGGAAACTGAGCGAATCTTTAGGATTTGACGTAGGAGCGAATTATCTTCAAACCGCAAGCTTCCTATTTCTCCTCACAGCCTTCACCACATCCCTCCAAAATTCCAGCCTAACCTAAAGGCAGACGAGCAAGAAGTATTTGTAAAAGTTCCTAGTAACCATGTTGTTTTCAACAGTCTTAAAAATGAAATGACGCATATCTTTCCTCTGGCTCTGGCGGCTGAAGAGCCTTATTTACACTTTTTGAGTTTTTACATCGTGAGCGATCCATAGCATAAAATTTGATTTGATATAGTTGGACTTGCTAAAATGAGTACTCTACAGCGTTCAATACTCGAATGAACTCATCGTTCATTTTGCTTCCTGTGGTCGTTTCATGTTGTAGTTGTGATAGGGCAATGGATACTCTTAAGGAGAAAAATTTGATGATCGGATGATACGCTAGGAATAAATGAAGATTCGTCACAAGGAGCGTAAATCATGTAATGGGGAAGGTTCAAGGTATAAAATTGTAAACGGCCTTCCATCAACATTTCTTGAACGTCGGAGTCGTCGGAGAATGCTCAAAAGCGTAAGACGTTTTCACTTAGGATCTTACCTAGGGAATCTCTTGAAACGCTCAAAGAGGGCGAAAAAACCCTTTTTTATAAAAAATCATAATAAGATTTGTTGCTTGTGTGTCTCACCAGCATAGCTGGATGAAGGATGAGATGGAAATGGAACACGAACGCACACAAAACTACCCTAAACTACTACGTGCAAGCCCACTGATAATAACTAAGCAGATAAGATTATATCGTACGTAGTTTACAGGGTAATACGATATGATAATGCTATTAATAAAAGTGTATTTAACAGCATAAAATATTACGCTGTATCGGCGAAATTCCCACAAAAAAGGAGTCGCTACAGTTATTATGTTTTGTTTAAGCATTTTTCGGTGTATTCGGTATTTCGGTGGGAGATATGGGGCTCTCCATGAAAAAGAAAATGTGGAGCTATGAAAGAGAAAAGTACTTTTGATGAATTTGTAATCGTCTTTCGTCTTCTTGGCTAGAGTCTCACAAGGAGAGCTGCAATCATTATTGAGAGGGCTGAGAAAAAAGTTATTCAAGTTGTTATTGATGTGTTTCATTCAAAAAGAAACAAGGGAAACTTTACAAGAGAAACTGAATTCCGTTACTTTCCTCTATGCGATAAATATAGAATTTCTCCTATATCGCCCCAAGTATGACTTGGATTACACCTTTCAGCTTGGAACAAATTTTAGATAATAACATTGTAAAGCTAAGTATTGAGTTTGCTTTGTCCGTCTGTCCATGTGTCTGTCTCTATATTCGTACACGTGAACCGAAGGATTTCAAATTTCGCTAGTGGGTTCTATCCCATGGATCAACTAGGATGTCATATAGATCGATGTCAGCGGTCAAAGCAATTTTTAAAATGGCAGCTTATTTATCACTTGCGAAAGCTCATTTGAAAGCTCTTGACCTCCTCATCAGAGACATACAACTATTGACCTTTTTAGATCTATCCCAGATGCGGTAGGTTTAATCAAAATCATTTGATTCAGTTCAAACACTGCAATCCTTTAAAAAATATTTTCAGCTACGTTTTCAAAACTTTTTTAGTATTCGCTGAGTTGCTCGGGAGTTTTTTGATTTTTAATCTGCGACTTGTGAGATGTGTATTGCGCCCTACCACTCAAGAAAATTTAACAATGGTTAATAATGATTTTGAGAGCGCTGTAGATCTTCAATCCCTCCAGTATCCCATTCAGACAAATTTTATTTGATACAACTTAACCTAGTTCTGGAGAAGACCGACCCAATCAGAGTACAAAATTTCTTTTCGCTACAGTAAAGTATTGAAGTAATCAATTGTTCATAAACGTTTACTGGTGGATTAAGCTTTGCAAAAGTTTAAGCTTGGAAGCTTCTTTTATTAAAGTTTTATATTTATTCGAAAGATGATACTCCATTTTTAATAACTTGAAGTTATTTCATATTCAAGTAAATAGATTTAATTTGAAGTTGGATTCCAGTTCGATTCCAGCAAGATGAATGTGATTAAGGAAGGAAAATCCCATAAAGTGCAGGATGTGGAAGAATATATGTTGTTTTGTAGAATGACGTAAGACGATATGATATGGATTTGGGTTTTTAATAAAAAATTCATAACTGATGCAGTTATTGTGTTAGGATGTATTAAATCTAAGTGATTGTGTTATACAAAAGTTTAATAATATTTTAATGTTTTTTATTATTCAGGCCCGGCTCAAAACCCACATTCACGATCCGAACGCTCCTGAACTCGTACATTTTCTGTTTACCCCGCTGGCACTGATTGTAGACGCTTCTAGAGATGCTCACGCTGCGGGCTTGGCTTCCCGCGTTGTCGCCCCACTTTTGAGTCGCGGAGCCATAGAGCTACTCAATAACTGCTTGACGTCTAAGGAAACTGAATTGTGGCATTCTCTCGGAGATGCTTGGCTCCTTCCAAGGTAACCTATTATTTTAGCATTTTAGACATTTGGCACAGCTTCCGCCAACATTTGAATTTTGATTAGGGAAGTAAGTCTTCAAACACGGCTCGGTCTCACCAGAGTAAAATGAAAAAAGGGGTGGATTGCAGTATCGCTTTTGCAAGCGTCTGATCATACATGGGAAATTTAAGTGGGGATGAGAAGACACGCTTTTATTAATCGAACCAAGCCAAGTTTATTACACCCTACGCTTATCTTTATTTTGTTGTACATGGGGATGGTAAATCCTTACATGATGTATGGTTTCTCTGGTGTCATCTTGATCTAATGGGAAACTCTTGTCATGAGGGAAATGTTCTAGTCTCAGGCAGGAGCTTGATAATGTACAAGTTCTGTTTGGTCTTGATGAGCATCATGTAACTGACTATGGTAGTTCACTCCTTTCTTTCAATTTACTTCCCTTGTTCCATATCCACTCTGATATCTTCAACTGCTCAACTTGCTCCAGTTTCCCGCGCCCTACGCTCGTAAACAAGATGAGTAAGTTTTCCCCAGGCTGTAACATCGATATCTTACACTTTCTCTAGGGATATTTTTATTTATTTGAGTGGGAAAGCATCCCGGTGATTTGATATCTGCTGCTTGTTTTTCCCAAGGATATTTGTACTTCAATCAATATCCGTATCCACGTTGCTCTGAAATAGTACTGGCCAGAAAGCCAACTCTGGGAGTACACACAATAATACTCTGGCTCTGGCTGCTCTTCTGGAAAAAAATTATTTGCTTTTCGTAGAATAATATAAACCATCTTGGTGGATAACTCTCATGGCCTTAGATCATCGATATCCCCTCGTATTGTATCTGCAAGAGTATCTCATATCATAGGACACAACTGGAGCTAGACTCTGTCATGTCAGAGTCATGTTGGACTAACCTATTTTCCATAATATTAAATGAAATGACACACCACAAGCCCTAGAGATATTAGAGAAACTAGAGATACTACAGACTCTGGCTCTTGGGGACCAGTTGAGCACAAAATCTGCTGAAAAAGGTCCGGAGGAAGCAAGGTGTCACCCTAGAATAAACTATAGTTATCTACATCCTCCATTGCTCCATTGATATCATAATCTTCAGGCGATTTTCTAAGCTTTCTTCTTACGGCAACACATCTGTCGCAAACTAGCTAAAGTGGTCAGTATCACTAGGAATTCTATCTTACCAAGTCTGGTACGGCTTGTTACACCAAATGAGTTTTTCCTAGGGTGTCCATAATCAATTTTTATATTTCGTCTGCGTGGGAAACTAGCCGTTAAATTCCCCAAAAGCGTCTAGATACTACTCGTCCATTTTACTTGGAAAGGGTTTCATAACGAGTCTATCTGCTTATTTCTAGGAGACAGGGGAAGTACAACCTCTTTGATTAATTTACAAACAAGTCCGCCAAGAAACAATAAAAAAAGGTAGAGTCTTTGACGGTTTTTTATTGGACAGTACATTAAACGCCCGTTTCATGTCAACTCTCTTGAGTGTCTTGAGTGCGCTTTGTTTCTCAAGTTTTATTTCGTCCAGATAGCTCTGGCATTCCATCATTCCCATCATAATTTTCAGATGTGCTTGGACTCTTCATAAAAAGGATTATTTATGCTAGGAATTTTTACGATTCGTTTGCACGACCCAAGCTGTTAATGTTGATTTCATCGGCTCAAAGTGTACTTTTTGAATATTTATTTGAACGTGGGAAACAAATCCCATTGTTCCTCCCAAGCTGGCGAGAGTAGCAGCAGCGAAATACCATATTTTGATCTTTATGATTTAATCTATTATGCAATCCGCGTTTTGACCATGGTTGTTTTCCTATATTTCGTTTTGGCTCGAGTGTTATTGCTCTGACACATTTTGTCCAGGGGTTTCCTCATGATTTTCAGAAAAATTGGAATGCAAGATGTCATTCCCGACTAACATTTTATTTCTTCGTGTAATGCAACTTTAGGGAAATGTTTTGATTTCGAGAGTGGAACTTGTACTTTCAAAATATCACTCTTGAGACTAGAAAATTTTTTTATCCAGTTTATGTTGGAGCACTTTCAAAGGTTTAATGCGAAAAAAGACCTAGAAATATGCCTCAGTTGAATATTAATATAGCGATTTGAAAGTAAAAGCAGACATGTCACAGATATTTCTTGGCTGTCTCTGTCAAAACTGTAAGGAAGATACTTGGGGAGAAGGGAACAGCCTGACAGTCCCCAAAGTACACTATCATTTGATTTGTTCTTGCGATTGGACTGCAAGTATTACTTGTTACGTAATTTCATCTTGCTCATTTACATACCCTACATTCTAACTAAATATGTAGCATAAGAAGTTTCTAACATTATGCGATCACGCCTGTCCGTCTGTCTGTCCGTCCGTCCGTCTGTATGAACTCTAACTCGATTTTGCTGAAATTGGGCATATAGGTGTGGAGGGTTTATGTAAAAACCCTACTGAAACCCAGCAATATCAGTCAAAGGGTTTACCCCTGGGGGAAATTACTTTTGGGGTAATATTTCTCCATAAGGATTGTATGGGAAAATCATTTTTTGTGAATCTCGAGTAGAGTTTCGAGAAACTTAGAAAAAAGTGACTGTAGGTTGTCGCATATGAAAAATTCATTAGTGTAATCAGATTTGAGTTTGGAGTTACTGTTCACTGAAAAAAAACTGTTGAAAATTTCGACTTTTTTAAAAAATTGAGTTTAGCATGGATTTATTATGTTTTGAGGGTCCGGAATTCATCGAAATTATCAAATTAGAATTTTGCGCAAGAATTTACAAAAAAAACTTATCGTTTGCAACATGTTTAAAGAAGTTAATGTCTCATTCTTGCTCAATTGCTACTCAAATTTTTAATTTTCCCCAAATGTTCAAAAAGAGAGTGTACTCTTAAGAATATTTATTCACAAAGTTTAATTTTTATCCAGTTTTTCCACGGTGAGTCTCATCTATCTTATGTGAAATTAATGCTGTATAAGATGCAACCACAGATGACTCACATTTGCCCTAATAATTTAAACCTGGTATTCATTTTTATTTCATGGAAGGAGAATTTGCATGCGATGTAACACCAAAACGAAGACATCGTTCCCAAATTGAAATAGGGCTTTTAAGTAGCTTTCATGACAATGGATACACTGGCACTACCACATATTTGCTTATTCAGTATTGCCTTTCAAAAGGAATTGTTTACCTACTCAAACTATTCACAGTTGGGGTAAGTCACATCAAGTCTTTTCTTTCGATATCCAATGAAGCAACGTTTTTTTTTCTGGAGGAACAAAGCCAAGACGTGCATGTTGTGCGGAGCTTACATCTTTTATGTATTTTTTTTCTGTGCAGCACGTTTAGCAAAAAAAAAAACTTTAGGATCTAGTTTGAATAAATACGTAGAGCAAAACCCAATAAAGCTGCATATTTATGAGATTTTGGTGGTTGAACACATAAAATTACGACATGCTTCTTCAGCTCAAGCCAAAAAGTTGTAGTGCTTTTTAATGGAGAAAATGGGATGGATGAGGGAAAGAATCTTCTTATCTTGTTGCCACTTTTTTTAGTCTATTCTTTAAGGGAGAAAGTTTACTTGTGTCTACAGCTTACATATGTTATTCTTTGGAGGAAACTAGTCTTTTGTAAAATGGATACATGAAAGCCTCAAATTTTGGAGTTTGGGAGCCTCGGAGTCTAGGACAGGAGCACCTTGAGGTGGATGGTGGAAGGTTTACTACCGGAAACCTCATTTGAGTTTTTAACGTCTTTTTAAGCAGACAGGTTGTACGTCCTTTTCAAAGGAGGGAAGAGTTTAGCAGGTGTAAAGTGTGAGCATGTATGGACTACGGAGGAAAGGGCCAACTTATTGGCCATATGCATTTCCTACGAAATTCATTGGGGAATGAGAGCGAGAAGGAATGAAGAATTCAAATTCGAGGAATAAGCGTCTATCGTAAACGTTAACATGATCCGCTTGATGTAAGCTTCACTTTATATTCGTAAAACGATTATTATTTTACGCGTTTTTCCAGAATAGACGATAAATCCGGTGTGTTGGGTTTTCTACGGAGATTAGATAATAGGCTTTGGTCCTCTGCTCCTATGGTTTCTTCAAGGAGTATATGCAGGGGGAATATGACACATACTGTTAGTTTCCAGATTTGTCACTACATTACTTGGCAAGAGGCAAAGAGGCTCATTGTCAGTACCCTGGCATATCGGCCCCTTGGAGTAGTCGTTGAAAAGGTTTACGTGCCATTAATTCTTAGACAAACATTCCATGTTTATACTGTCAGATCTGGAATAGATTGAGTAGCTCCGTATCGTGTCCCTGTGTTCTCTTCTCTTTTTATTATGATCAGGGCACACCAGCCTTTTATTACTTCAATTTAATTTCTTTGATGGCACTTTTGTGACTCCTGTTGTTTTCTTGGTGTACGTACTGTACACTCGCTGATGTATCGTTGTTGTATTGGCGGTGTGTGGAGTGTGGAGCTCGTTTAAAATGAAATTTCCTACCAGAGTAGAGCAATTCCTGGAAAAGTAATGAGATTTGATATACGACTTTAGTCGAATTATAGGTAATAAAATCTTAAGGAAATGTAGAAAGGTAAAAGGATGACTAGGAAATGTTTCCCAGAAAATCATAAAACTTTAAATGGAGATTTGTGTAAAGCTGGAAAATAATTTTTAATTGGCAGAGAAGAAGGTCATACACTGAAAAGACTAATAAAATGGAGAGTTTTTTTATTACTCTTGCGAAATGAAATGGTACCAGACGGAGCAATTCCACTCCATGTCATAATTACACAATTTCGGTGCTCTAAATAACCTTTTCAGTTTGGCAGAGTGTTTGTGAGGTAGCGAAAGTTTCCATTTGCCCATTGTGTTCTGCCCATTTCCTCCAACGGTTTTGAGGAATGTATACAGTAGAATCATTCATTCAAAATGGGAATAGTGTTCATAACTTTCTACGAATTTTGGTAGTAAGCTGCCTAAAATTACATTTAAAATTCTAAAAGAGAGGGGAAGCATGAGAGGTTTGGAGAGTAGGCAGCGCTAAACACACACACTCAGAGTACTTCCTCCTTCCTTTATTTCATCAGGAGTTGGAGGAAACGCAAGATGTTATCTAAATTTCACTAGAGGAACATTATAAACCAAGCAGCGTGGTTATTTTTGGAAGCAAAGCGAACTGTTAAGATTTTTTATTTGACTTTATAACTTGTTTTGTTTTTCTTTCTCTTTATGTACGCTCTCACCCTATTTGGCGTCATGTATTGGTGGAAAGTTTAAGCAAAATATCATTTTCCTTGTAGCATTCTCTTATGACCCCAACAGCAGAATAGACAGATAGACTTACACTCTATTCCCTTCCCTACAAATATCCCAACGTGCTTTTTCTCCCACTTCCCACAAAAGGAAAAACTTTGGAGAAGTTGTTCAAATATGTATAACGGCCACAGTGTTTGCAAACCATACAGTCTATCTTTAAGGACAATTTCTGACCTGAAGAAATCAACAAGATGTAACCTTTTTGCAATGCTACGCTCATATTTCTACCGAAATGTGACTTCAAAAGAAAATTCAGCAAATGGATTGGTTCGCAGAAGAAAATTCCCTTTGAAATTTGTTTCTTTTTTTCCACGACTGTAGAAACATTTGTGAGAAAAGTGATAAAACGGTTACAAGTTTTTTATATTAAAGGTAATAATGAAAATTATATGGGTAGTTGTAAACAGGAAAAAGCCATTTTTCGGCGCATTGCATATGCAATCAGTAGTATACTGAGAGTAATCTTTTGGAGTTTTTCTTTTTTTTTTTATTTTTTGCCCTTGTTTCCCTTGTTTTGAATAGTCTGGAGAACTACAGGAGACAAGTAATTTGCGAGCAAGTTTATAATTTCCCGAAGAAGAAGAAAAAAAGGTTTTGTTATTGTTTTCGGGTTCGGTATTGTAAAGTAATAGGCATTTGTTTTTTCCTTTGAATAAAAATGATGGTGTCGGTCTGTCCAAGTTTCTTTAATGTGGAATTTTGTTTACCAAAAAATGTGGCGATAAAGAGGACGCCTGTGCCTAGTAAATTTTGGAGAAGTTTGTATTCTGCCATGTGATAAAATAAAGCTTGTGGTGAGCCTCGCTCTCATTCTTCCTGCGAAGGAATGGCTGAACCAGAAGGCGGTCAAGTTTTTTTCCAAGCTTTGACTTGTATTCGTTAAAGTTTTCTACTTTAGACTTAATATCCCTCCTTGGAGGAGATTTTTCTCAAGGAAAAGTAAAAATATGGCAGCCGGATACACTATGTACTTTCCCATCTCTCTGAATTTAATTATGCTTGTTACCCAAAACAAGTATAAAATATAAGCAATGATAGTAAATACTGGGAGTACCGGAGACAATATCTTTTAAAGGAGCCCCTCATTATAATCAGTATGTAAACTGACCTTCAGCGGGAAGAATTGCTTTGGTGTTGTAGGCTTAAGCAATTGTGGTGCAATAAAATGCAGACGTAGAGGAGTGGATTGGAATTACACAAGTATTTTTACTACGTAGCTAAGCCTATCAAGCTAGTATTGGCCTAGGTATGTCTGTCTGTCCAACTGTCTGTATGCCCGATTTGTCTCGTTGAGGAAAAACTGATTATATTTTGGGTCATGCCGAACTACGTATGAGGTCAGAGCAGTCTGGGAGCCATGTACCCTAACCCGTGTCAATGGGATCCCTCTCATGGCTCTCATAGTCTGTCCTTCGAAGCAATATAAAACTGTAAAACAACCGATACACACTGGTACAAACTTTTTGCCGCCAAATTGCAAAAAACCTTCAGCTGATTTTTGTTGTTCATTGTTTTAGTGATCAGAAGCCTTATTTAAGTTGGATCTCTTCTATTTCGGGGAGCTTTAGCCACTTACAAATTTTTGTAACAGCTACGTCTCTATAGCTCTCATTATTCCAGTTATTTCACTGGCATGCAACGCAACTACACATTGATTTATGGGTAACTTCATGGAGGCGAAGGGGATTAATCATAATCATAAAATAATAGATCAGCACGAGGCAGTGTAAATCTTTTGCGAAATACTCCCTTGTGGCAGTAAATAATTAGGGACAGGGTAGCTTCTAGGCACTAGGGCAGTATACGAGCTCAGTGGGGAATATAACTATCCCAATTACTTTATCAAATTGGGAAACACAACGGACACTATAGGTTCAGACTCTGATGGACAAATAAACCTGCGATTTATAGTCCGCACAATGAAAATTTATCGCTTTATTTACGTTACAACAAATGAAATTCTAGATTTGCATTTTGTGCCGCCATAAAATGTGGTATAAAGTGCCCTCCTTCCGAGGAACTTGTGCTTTACATGTAAAATACACTGAAAATTAGTTGTTAAGCCCGATTTTTATGTTATGTTCCATTAAAGAGATGTCTCGTAGGCTGTTTACTCCACGGAGTGGCCCTATTTGAAGTATTCTCCCCTCATCTCTTTGTCCTTGTAGGTGATAACTTTCGAACCTGGACGTTATACACAAAACACTTCAAATTTTTTATATCCTGATCTCTTCTCGAAAACCATTATTTTCGATGGAAAGACTACAGACAAGTCATAAAATTTAATCTCTTCATCAACCAACTTTGATAGAAGCGGGGCAACTTGAGAGGTTCTTCAGTTTTGACAAAACTCAATATGGCACAACTTGAAGGGCTGTAGGCTTCAACTATGCTTCGATTGGTATTCAAATTTTCGCGAGAAATATATCAACGGAGACTATGACTAAATATTAACTGGCTTGTTGACATAGGACACTATCAAAATGTAGTTGTTCCAATAATAACTCCTTGTCTTCACTGCAAACCTAACCTCCCCGTAGGGACAAAATGAATCCCTTTGGAGAAGGCGAAATTCGGCAAAAAAACAAATTCCTTCAAGATTTGCTCGCTCTCCTCGTTCGTAACCGTACCAGTGGGGCATCACACGCTAAACATTTTTCATCTGGGTTGGTAGTTGGTATTAATACGAGAACATGTTGTTTCCCTTTACAGCTCAATTATTTATACGGGGAGACACGCAAAGATAGATGAATAATGTGTAGAACAATAATTTTATTTTGCATTGTTTCACATTTTTTATGATATTCTTCATATATTTTTGCGCACATGCGACATGCGCATTGGATGAAGAAGAATGTTTTGAGTAGATTTGGGGAACGAGCTTAGAAACGGATCAAATTGCAGAAAGTAACAGAAGCGAAGATATACTCCGACTATGTCGTAAAAATGCGGTCGTAAATAAGACACGAGTTGGGAATTCACTTCCAATTCCAATTCTGTTTCTTATTTCAAAAGCGAAATATCATTTTACTGGAATATGTTGGGGGAAATGAGGTTGTACCCTTGTTGGTCATCATCTTGGAAAGTGTACCAAAACGGTAGGAGTAGTAGGGGTTGGTCCTTTCTAGCTTAAGGAACTTTACAAAGGAATATTCTTTATTCCTTAGAAAAAATTGAATTTCCTTTGGGAGATTGATCCCTTGTTTTGGAGCACACAATGCCAATAAATGCAAAGAACGTAATGATGAAATTGATCCGCTCCAACTTTCGTTCCGATTTCCATACAAATTTTAGTGTACTTGTGCGTCATTCCCTTATTAAGTTTAGTATTACATTCACCTGGAGGAAATGGATGATGGAGAGTGTCAAAAGGATGCAAACTCTGCACTTTGCTAACCGTCCCGTACGCTCCCGCTCAAGCGGAGTTAATACGACAAGACAAGCTACTCCTGTATTCCTGCCAAAGATTTACATTTCGTTGGATCTTCTCCCTTCAAACTTTATATTACGGAGATTTTTCTCGGAATGAAAATTATGTCGCAAGGCTTTCTTTTTTTCCCTCCTTTACTTTTTATTGGAGAAAGTAAGTTCTTTATGGGAGTTGTAGGAATGGAATGAAGTGACGTTTTCTTCAACTCGGTTTCCTTTTATTGCTCATTGAGTGCAGTTCGGATGTGTAATGAGGTATGTCACATAAAATGTCAGCAGTTTTGAAGAGACCATCTCTGTGATAACGGCCAGCTTGAATCTTGATCGAGCGTACTATACTTTCCTCCGAATAAACTTTTCTTGTTTCGCTTTAGCTTCTGACATTAGCTCTGAAAAACAAATTGGAACTGAATCATTGAGATTCTGGGTGATGACGTAAAACACGTGGAATATTTGTGGCTATTATTATCAGATACAAAAGCTTTTTTTCATTGTAAGGTATTCATGAGATGGAACTGTCCATGTGATTTCTCATCTAGGATGTTTGCTTTGGAGGCACTCTTACCTAATAACATTTTCGTGATGATAACACAAGCGGACAAACTCCAAAAAATGGGGCTTTCTGCCATAACTCGTGCATTCCTTTCTGCATGCTCTTTCCTTGTGAAATGGAGTAAGCTGTGCCTCACAAAGTTTGCTTTTTGTTCAGTACTCATTCCAAGACTCCTATTTGATTCAATAAAAATTGAAGTCAATGGCTGGAAATATATTCATGGTGGAACTGCTCGGCAAGTTCTTGTAGTCTAACGAAATTTGAAAATAGTTTCCTCCCTGAGAAAGCCAGTTTCACTTTTCACTTCCGCTCGTGTCTTTCTTAAGGACAAAAATGTGGTGAGGGACGGGGGGAAAGCACGTACAGATCTATATGGGATGTAAGTACATACGTTGGGAAAACATTCGCAGATGGGGGTATTTTCGTGTCCATAAAAGTGTAGAAAGCTTTCATATGTTTTCACACGATTTTCAACATCCCATAAAGTTCTCATGAAATGCCAATAATAAAGAAGGAAAAGTATTGGTTTAAACTGTGACAAAAGGAGCTGGGGAAAGGAGAGCACATTGAGCTTTGAGCACATGCAAAATAGAACGTTTCGCTCAGAGTGAAACCATTTTCTCTAACGGTACGCCACTAAAGATTTCCCTCTGATCTGTGGATTTGCAAAGGAAGAAAAAAGTTGACTTTTGTCATTTGAAAATGTTCTTTTACTTTGCAAACGTTGAGAGTCGGGGAGGCGTGGAGTGTGCGTATGTGATATGTGGGATCCTCTTAAATAGAAAGAATAACTCAAGAGGATTTCATATTATACACAGTTTGCATCTCCTTGACTACGACTGCCGCACAAATGTTTTAATTTGAATAGGGATGAGTTTAGCCCCATCTCCAGGTCAATTTAGAGACTAAAAACGTAAATAATCCTACATACAATAGCCTTATTCTGTGTGTCACCAAAACGACATCAGGTTCGATACCAGGGTCGGGCTAAACTTTTTGGTAACTTTTTTGTGCATGAATAGAAACGAAAATAGTCAGTGACAATTTGTCACCTCTGAATTATAAGTTATCGTCAGAGATAGCACCCGTACTGTGACGGGAAAATTATATCAAGCTCGAGCAAAGTTTTTGGTCACTTTTTTGAAGTTATGAGTTACACCCAAAGATGTCGCCTGTCCTTGGACGGGGGTTTGAACTAGTTAAATAAGTAGCGAGAAACAATCGGAATAACAAATATTTCTTCTGGGTTCATCGATTTTGAAAGATTCTCTTAGTGAAACCAAGTCTAAGTGACTTTTGAAATGCATTTTGGCCGTGTTTGATTTTCTCCAAAGATGCTTTTGTACTTTATTTTCTGTATTGCTTTCATTTTCTGATTTGTTGTTTGTTTTCTGTAGGGAGCAATGGAAAGGATATGTTCCTCAGTACCAGCCTGTATTCATGGATGGATGGTCACCCACAATCCCGGACTCTAACAATTTGGGAGCCGCAGTTGCCTCCGAAGCACAACGAAGGATGCAAGAGAGAATTATTCAAGCTCAACATGAGGTCAATTATTTTTCCCATTCAAACTCACTCTAGGAAAAAACACTACGCCCATATAATATCGACGTGATTGCATAGAAATACACATCACATTTGCCCTCTTTGAGATCCCACTCGATTTTCCACTAGTCTTTTATGACCCAATGAACTCTAAAACCTAGACAAGGACTTCAAGCCTCAAGCTATACTCTACACTAATTAGCAAATTGTTGGAAAAACTCAAGCGGGTTATATTTTCAAGTTAATGAAAATACTCGGATTGACCCTTGACAATCTCCTTTTGTACCCATTCATTCTTGACGTAAGAGATAGTCACTGTACCGTATCTTAGATTCTTTTTTTCAAAGGAAATGTCATTAACGTCGACAATCATTACAATGCGCGTGGTTGTGGTTTGGAGGGTAAAAAAAATTAAATTAAATTTCCCTAATCTTTCCCATCTCCGGTTTAAATCTAAATGCTAAAGGAAGTGTATCATTTCGCCACAAATCTGGAATTTCATGACGCGAGACTAAGGAATATATTGAAATTCATGTGCTCCTTAAAAGAACCTGGCGGCGCAGAAAATCCTTCTGTTCTGTACAAAAATATTACTCCGGGTAGCACATACTGCCAGAAAAAGTCTCCTCCTCAGTAGATATAAAACAGGAGCAATACCTTTTGCTCTAGGCTTAGTACGCTTTATTTAACAGGAGAAAAGCAGGAGGTCCCTTAGAGAAAAAAAAGTAGACAGCTTTATTCCTTTATTTGACTCAAATATTTGTTTTTGTATAATGAACGTCACTTGGAGGGGAACTCGAAAAGTATACAAGATAGAGAAACCAAAGAGCGCAGAGACTAAAGAAGCATTTAATTTTTGACTGGAGGAAATTAGTTAAAGTGGTTTGTTTTTTGCATCGGTGGCTGATCACTCTTTGATTCTGAATGTGACTCAGAAACTTACCTGAACTAATCTGTGACAGAGTTCTTTTCTAGACTAGGCTCCCCAATCAAATCGAGTTTTTTCGTGAGGTTCACAGTTGTAAGTCACAAGGGAAGAGAGACTTTAGCTTTGGTGACTTGCTCCTTCATGTGGAATAAACCGTGGAAAGATACCTTAGGGTTTTCGCTTTCTAGGTGGTATTCTAATTATACCCTGGGGCATTAGCCCTCCATCTTTACCTGGAAAATGCATAGTATTGTATTTGGCTTGGAGGAACTCCCAGATATACTCTGTTTATTATCCCTTCTGTAACTTTACTGATGGCCTTGCAATTACAGTTTTATTTTTGCATGCCAAAAGGATTCTTAAAAGAAGAAGAAGGCAAGGACACTAGCTACTCCTGAGAGACCCTCCGGTCAAAAAACTCTAAAGAAAATGCACAGATTGGCAATTGAATAGAGTTTTTGTATTCAAAATACACGTCGGTTGACGAGAGTGCCATTACGCGACGCAATTACCATTTAACATTATTAAAGCAAATTTGTTTCTGCTCAGAAGGCTCGAGCTCTTTGTGACGTTTCTAATGTGATGAAGGAAATGAATACAAAGAGTACACTTTTTAACGGTTTTGTTTGTATAAACTCTTTCGTTTGTTTCGAATTTGAAAGGAAGCATATATTCATACCCAACCTCCAACCTGAGTTAATATTTGGTGTGCAAATTATAGAGCTGTGTCCCACTCTACGCCTTGTTTACCCCGGGAGGGAAGATACCGTTTATTTTTTCATGCTCTAAGGAAAGAATAGTAGCTTGATCCGTTGTTTTCTTTTAAAAAAGTCAGCTTTCTAGAAGATCGCTTCGTGGCTGGAGGGAACAGTTGTAGAAGTTTTTTGGAAAAAGAAAGAGCCTGGAACAATAGGAAAGGATTGTGGTTAGGAAAGAAATGAGAAGTTGTACGAAACTGTCATTGCAATGAATGACCCTTTTTCGCCCCAAGCATGCTCCCTTTTTTCCTAAGGTTCGTAGGAGAATTGCTCTGTGGACCATGTTAATGCCTAAAGAAAATGCCACAATGACTAATGACGGGATACGAATAAAATTGTAATCTTGTAGGAAAAAAAGGGTTAGATTGAGCTAAACCAGTTTCTTTCTTTCGACTCGGGATGAGACATAATGATAGTATCATTTACGCCAGACTAAGAAGCCCCGAAAGGAAGTAGATAATCAGGAAGCTGAAATAAGGAATTATCAGGTTATTTTTGGGCAAAGGAGAAATTGAAAGTTAATAATAAGGCAGGAAGGAACAGGTCCTAGGGATTTCTTTTCCATTAGACTTTCCCTGGGAAAAGGAGTTTCTATAGTATCATGGAGGCGAAACGTAGGCAACGAGACTAATCTAAAGGAAAATGTTGGGAGTTAAGAGTTGGTTTTGGTGCGTCAGGGAAAAGTACAATCAAGAAGATAGCTTATCACGGGAGTCTTCGGTAAGATTGGAGTCCAGTAGTGATGTTGATACATAACTAGAAATAATCAGATAGAGAGTTTACTTTCTTTTTGTGAAAGTTTAAGGCTGTTGCGAACCAACGTAGAAAGTTTACAGAAGCAAAAGAGGAACAATTTTTGATGGAGGTTTAGGCTCTCGCAACAAATGCAATGAATGATGAGACTTCCCTCCGGAAGAGTTTGGGTAGTGATCAGGATCATGATCATCCTAAGGATTGTACTGGCTTTTGTCTGTCTAGTGTGATGGATGCTACAAAGCAAATTCAAAGGAGCACTCTGATCCTCCGGATTCCTCTTAACTTGTCCTATTGTATTAGATAAGCAATCCTTAGAAGAAGAGAAATGCTGAGTGCAATCACCCTTTCCAACTTTGTTAGTGATTAAAAGGTGCGTGTGATTTTTGGAGAAAAGGTGTATAATTCTTAAAATTACTTTATTTTCAGGCTGAACAACGGAGAGTCGAGAGGGAACGCTCAATTTCACCAGTGGAGATCATGCCGGATGACTTTGCATCTGGACAGAGAGCCTTCCTCGATTCCATCCGACATCGTGGCGGTAGGGTTGTAATGGTGACCCACCCTCGCACTGCTAACAATCACAAGGAGCTCACCGTCGTGCGTGGAGAGTATCTGGAGGTAAGACCGTACATAAAAGCCTCTGCTTCATTTTGTATAGAGTGTATGGAACATGAACGCCCAGATTTTGAAAAGAAAGTTCTCTGTGCTCCATACGAACCTTGTTAAGACCAGAGCGTATAGGCTTCCTTCCTATTGTTTAACTCTCGTGGCTCTGGCAGCCGTAACTCATGTCCCAGGACAAAAACAAAAAGGAAAATACAAAGTAGCTCAAGGGGTAACCACTGTGCAGCGTAACGCGCAACAAGGTCGATTATTCTTCCAGTAAATGATTCCTTTGTTTCATGATATCATGTGAGGTGGATGATGAGAACTACCATTTCTTTTCTGTCTGTCATAGTGTCACAACACACAATATGTATTATATTTTTTATTAAAAATGTTACATTTTTTTCGCTACAGTTGAGTTCTCCAGGGTAAAAAAATTGTATGAACTTTTTCCCTTTTTACTTTCTGCTTGGCTTCCCCTGATGCATAGATTACACAGATGATGCCGACTGAAAAAGATTAATGACGCCTTTTCATAAGAAAACGTCAAGTTTCTCATACCGAGAATATAATCGAGAGGGTAAATGAACAAAATACGAGTCACTCAGATTCAAAAATAGAATAAAAAGTTGAAACTCTTCCTAAAAAAGTAACTAGCAGAAGATAGAAACTCTAGAACGGTTGAATATTTTCAACAAATCAGCCTGACAACTAAACGTCATAATATTGTACACTGAACATATCATAAAACGAAGGTGTCAAGAAAGTATGCTGCGTAGTTAGTTGATGAGTTTCCATGAAACGTTTGTTAGAAAAAAAACGTGTACGACATAAAAAAGTTTTGCTTTTATTATTCACGAGTACTTCACTTTCTCCAAAAGTGTTTGGCTTAAGTGCTCACGGAGAATGTGTTAAGTTGTAAAGAATTGCTTTTTGTTGCATAATCAGATGATGTAGCAGTGATAATTATAATGAGGAGCGTATTATGATTAGGGAGGATAGAGTTGGCAAGTTTTGTACGTGAAAGTACCTTTTTTGACGGATTTCGTGATGCTTTTCAGGGAAATTGAGGAATGAAGTGATTTTGGGAAAAGGTGATGGCCTATTAGCTGAAATTCTGCTCCTTTGACGAAATGAGAATAATTGAGCTTAGAAAGTTTAAGAAGGAACGCATGTAACTCATAAAGGGAGTAAAATGTGGCGAAGGTACCTGAACAGCTTGAGCCGTGGATTTCCGCACGTACCATGTAATTCAAATGAATGCTGTACGTATACACCGTCCGTTAATTACGGAAACTCTAGTCGTACCACTTTTATTGTTCTTGGGGATTTTATTGGCTGGAGTAATGCTCTAGATGATTACTCATTTGAATCGTTGAGGTAATTACCGGGAAAACAGGAAATGGTGAAAAAGACGCATACCTTAAACTAAAATTGGGTTAATAATGAAATGTAGTGTTGTTAGCTCTAATCCGAGAAAATTTAGGGAGATCCTTTACGCCCAAAGAATTGCCCGGTTGGAATGTTGCAAGCTTATGAAAATGGGGAGGGTTTAGATTTCTAACGGGAATTGCTTTCGTGCTTAATTCAACTGGTGAAGGAACATAAGTGTAAGAGTGCTTCCCATTTGTTCACTTATAGTGGTGGTCGTCATTGTCTCAAATTTTCTCTTGTCCCTGAACATTTTCCCTACAAAATGAGGATGGTGAAGATATTATGCTACAACCAACTATGCCTAAATATCCTGCGACAAGAAAAAATATGTTACATGGTTGTACCACTTCTGTCAATGACATTTCTGACAACTGTTCTGTCAATGACATTTCTGACAACTGTTCTGTCACTGACATTTCTGACATGTGTTCTGTCAATGACATTTGTGACACTTGGTCTGTCAATGACATTTCTAACAGTTGGTCTGTTCTGACACTACTATTCTCCCCGTGATTTTTATTACATTTTTAGATCTTATCATTTTATGACATGATGAAACTGAAATGACATGCCAGTTGTACAACTATACACACTGTGTGTGTGTGTGTGAGGGCTATGTAGTTAAAAAATTAGTTTATCCGTGGTAAATTATATCCTGCAAGAAAGTACATAAGACACATAGCCACAACTTCCTGCACAGTATTCCCCTGGGAGGAGGAGACTGAACCTGATGCATAATTGGATTTTGCCAAAAGAGACTGAGAAAATGGAGTGTGATTAAAGTTTATTCGCTTTCTCCGCTAAGGAAAAAGTAAGGGAGGGTAGGGTCAACTAAAGAAACTTTTTTGGTTGAAGAATGGCTAGAATGGTATCTTTTTTATTCCTTAGTGTCGGAAAATAAATGGGCTTCTGGTCTCCATTGCACGCACTACACTACTAAGTGCACCACACCTTGCCATAACGAGGAATAAAGTGTGTAGTGTTGGGTTAGCCTAATTTAATCATTCCAGTTTTATTTCGCTTGCATTGCACAAAACAAGAACGAAGACACTGATGGTCTTTCTTAGAGCTTGGGAAAGTACACGGACAACATATCCGATTTTACTTTTTCCTCGGTACTAATTACCCTTGGACTATAATTATCCAAGTTTATTTTAAAGTCATGGCGAAAAATCCTTCAGCTCCACCTTCTCACATGTCACACATGAAACTACTCCGAGAGCCCAGGGATTAATGGTAATAGTTATGGTGAGTCTTGGAGGGGAAACTTTTTCTGCGAAACTTTCTTCAGATGGTCATAGTCATCATCATATTAAACAGAAGCTAAGCTTTAGGGTTCACTCCGTTTCATAAATTTTTGAGAAAGCTTTTTCATTCCTAATTGCCATGAATACGAATATGCTGTAGGTTATGACCTAATTAACTGGAAAAAATGAACATTACCCAAGAATATGCATGGGTTAGAGTGTACCATGATTATGCTTTTTATTAAGTACAACTACAGATCCTCCACTCGTTTTCACTCCATCTTTCTCCCTTGCCTGGAGAAAGGAGACTGGGGTGCTGCCTTGAATTTATTTTACGTCATGAAAAACTTATTCATTTCAATTCCGCTGCTCGTTTCAGATAAGTAGTTTGCCTTGAGTGGTCTGCTCTGTTATCTCACTTTTGAAAAGTTTTTTTTCTTAAAGAATTGATCATGTCACTTTGCACATGCCACTTTATCGTCTCCATTTGTTACGTACGGTATAGGACTTCGTGGCAGATATTTTGTAGTTATTTTCTGTCACTTCAACCAAATTTCTTTTCAAAGCGTAGTAATCATATATGCATGCATGATTGACGGGAACTGATTGCAATAATTTCGAGTGGAGGAAGGAACAGATGAAAGATTTCCAAGGAAGTCTAGATTGCTTAAAAAAGTTTATGCAGTATAACGTCTAACTGTCGCTGTAGAGACTGTGTTACTTAACTCATTTAGACTGAGTGTGCATTAAACTCACTGAAGAAAAGACAAAAAGTTAGCAAATGTGAACGCTTTCGGAAATAAATGCTTTAAAGCAGATAGAGACGTAG